>OY856409.1:1651429710-1651602210 GCA_963693085.1 Alisma plantago-aquatica
CCCAGACTTGAGAGTATAGGGACAACTCTAGGACACAATATACAACTACCAAACTTCTCAAAGGTTCAACACCAAATCTCCTCATTGATGCCACGGGTCTACTGTCGGTGTTGTTGGTCACCTAAAAAGATGTGGTGACCCATAGAGTGAGACCCATGTCCCAGTAAGAGATATAACCTCCAACAATGGTTATTCATTACAATAGTTTAAGTAATTAAACACTTTAAGTAATTAAATAGTTTAATTCAAATGACTATGTCAAACAAATAGACACAGTAAAAGTTATACTCAACAAGATACATAAAAGAGCAGATAAAAAGTATCTTCATTAACCAAACTATTCTCATATCTCTATTAATAGTACAAGGAATCTAATAGCATGAGCATCTCTAACAACATGAGTAAACTCAAAATACATAAACATAGCCAATAGAATTAGCATGTCTATCATATTAAGCAGATCTACATCAAAATAGAACTAATAGTCTAATTGCTTCTATTTGCATAAGCATGATTGATAGTTTAAACATCTCTAGTTATAGAAGCATATATAGAAATTACAAAATCTCTAAATCCACATACATATCTATCAGTTAACATCTCTAACTAATAGAGGCATAGATATACGTTTAACACATCTAACTAAGAGAGGCATAGATAACACTGTAAGCACAATCGTTTAACATATCTAACTAAGAGAAGCATAGATATATGTTTACATGTCTAACTAAGAGAGGCATAGATAGCACTGTAAGAACAATCACCAATATTTGATGACTGATATCATGATCATGGCCAATAATGGTAGTATATTTGTTCAACATAAGCATAGCTGACATTATAGACTAGTCTAGTAGCATAAACATATTTACAACATGTACATATCTACATTATGAGCATATCTGCAACATAAGCAAATCTACTATCTATTATTATGCTATACATCATCTCTATATAAAGAGAGCAAACAAGGGTTATCATCCAATGTGAAGTGATTTGTATAAACCTAAACAGATATGCTACATAGATGTATTACATCTTTTATTAAGCCCTGAGGAATTTGAGGATACCACTCAAAGTCCAATTGACCACTTCTAAATCAAAATAAATACCATACAAGATCTAGAAAGTGTTGGAATCCTAAGATTTCTTCACCCCTGGTCAATATGGGTCTTCCACAACAACACATAAGGTCAAGATGCTAACAACCTAGCCCATCCTTGGTATAGGTCACAACACTAGTGAAAGGAGGTGGGTACGCATACCCTACCATATGAGGTACAATTGCAATTATCCTCCAATCTCATCACATATATAATCATCGAGACATGACCACAACTGTTCTCAAACTGAGGGCTAGGTATGACTGTAGTCATCCTCCCTAAACACTTGGATTCATGATGACAAGCACCCTGCATACTCAATAGTATGCAGTCTGAGTTTCCCTTAGGAATACTCGTTTCACCATCTAGTAAGTTCTGACACCGAAGATTGTTCTATGGCACAAGGCACTACATGATTAGAGTTTTACTTGATTAGTTATTGACAATTGGGTGAATTAAGGATGCATCAAACTAGTGGACATAAAAACCCTAATTCACTTTTAGCAAGCATTGCTATATAACAACTTCAGAAGATATAAAATGTGTTTAGACATAATTTCTCCTCTCAACATCACAAGGTACTATTCATCTGCCAATCAGGAGACTATACTTGTCATCAAATCATCATCACATGGTTCTATTCATTGCCATTCATGAGGCTACCCTTGTTATCACACTATCAAAAGATATAAATCCTTATCACAACCCACAACATACCAACCCTTGTCAGCATAAGAGGATTACACCTCATTTTGGGATCAACCATGCCCAAAGGTCATTAAGACCTTCATAGCATTCCTTGAATGTTCATCATTATCTTTCTATGCCTTATAACAAGGCTCAACAAACATCACCACACATGTGATTTACAGGCTCAACATGATATTGCATTAAATAACTAAAAGATGTTTACAAGATAACATTGCAGGGATATTTTAGCATTAAGAGCATTTCTTTATAATATCAACATATAAGGAATCTATATGATTGGCCATTATCACACTGACAGTGCACATGTTTAACATAAGAAAACATAAATAATAAAGCTATGATCACCACTAGTTACCCCATTTGAGTTACAATCAACCATTAGGAAAGTTATTCCATCATTATATTATCCATTCAAGGAAGGGTAGAATAAATAACTACCATCATCTATTAACATTAGGGTTAGGTTCAACAACATAAGTTACTTTGATTGTTACAAATCAACTTTCATACCCAAACCCTAACTCATGGCATCCCCATTAGATCATGGACGCATGAGGTGAAGCATCACCATCACACTCCATACCATCTTCAAGTATGGATCTACACATAACTCAAGGTGTAACTATCAAATTATAGCATACTAGGGTTCAATCATAAAAGAGAGTAATCCATGATTCTATTCATCATTCAAGGGATTGTTCGTAATCAATTATCATCACTTGGTTATATTAGGGTTAAGTATAACAAGATATTCTTCATTAAGGTTACCCATTAACTCATTGTGGTGATTATCAATTCTAATCATATGAGGGTGAAAGTAAGACTACCTTATTAAGAGAAAACCCCCATTGTTTCCAACATCATTCAACCCATATCACCATACCACAACATCATCCAGAACCATTGGATGTCAAAAATGTAAGACCACTGGTTATTTACACAAGTAAACACCTAGAACAAACCACCTATAAAGTCATTGAGTTGTGACCTAAATAGAGTCAGCATCTAACCTTAGACATCCCTTATTTTATAATATAAAAGGTACCATTGTCTGTGGGATTAAAACCCATCATCGATTGCATATTCAAAGCATGCCATCAATGATCACTAATCAAGCTTCTTAGGTTGATCACCTAGAGGAAGTCATCAAATTCAATTTATTAGAACTCACATTTTATACTATAGGCTTAATTTCCAACCATTGGATGTTGAAGCATCCAATATCAACCATTGGATCAATTTCATTATTCCAGATCATCATTTGGGGTGTATGTTTAACCCTTGAATCAATTGAACCAAGAATCCATAGGTTTAGAGCTTTAAATGAAGCAACATAGGAAACGTAGATCCACCATCGGTTGTATACCAATATGAACCAAATCATATTATATATTAGTAAGAAAGTACACATGATTACAAGTTCATCTAGAACTGAAAATAGAGTAGGGAACACCATAAAAATTAAAACCCTAGGCAAGCATAGCTCTTAGTGCTTAGATCATCGTTTTAAAGCAAGAACATGAGCTAGAAAGCTTATAGTAAGCAACAAACGTGGAGCAAGTTATAAAACTTACCTCTACTAAGAAGATCAGATCCCAAACAGTAGGAAAACTTGAGAAGGAAGGTAGAAAACCCAAGAAGAAGCTCTGAAATTGGCCATCTAGCACCCTTCTCCATAAAAGAAGCAAACCCTAAGCATAAGGAGCATGAAAAGTAGGGTTTTTGAGCTTTAGAGAAAGTTTTATCATGAAAGGACATGTTTCTAACTTGGAGGAAGGTAGGATGAGGAAGAACAATAGGAAAAACGAGAAAGGAGAAGGAGAAACTTACTTGTTTTGGTCAAGAACATCTTAAGGTAGCTTCGCAAACCCTAGAAATGGGTAGATCTAAGCTTTACTTGCTCCGGCAAGAAGGTCAGTCACCTTCTTCAACCTTGGGCACCCCTTCTTACATAAAAATAGGGAAGATGAAAATCCAAGTAGGGGAGAAGAGATAAGCAACTAAAGTTCTCATTTGGGGGCTAAGGAAGGAGTATATAAAGCCTTATGGATAAGGAAGGTAAGAAGCATGAGGTGTCCAAGCAGCTCTCCATGTGTCCATGGCCTAGATCTTCCATGGACGGGCAAGAAGTAGGTCCAGCAGATGTTGGAAACTTCTAAGCCATCAATTGATGACCTCCCAGGTCTAACAATGGCTGTTGGCCCTCCCAAACCATCATTTGTTTCTGTCTAGGTCAATAGGTGGTCGAACCATCGTTTGATCAACTTATAAGTAAACCAAGGTTCAAGTGAACCAAACCATCAAAAACCATCAACCTAGGGCCCTTCTAGGATGACCACCTGCTGTTCCATTAGTGCGTGACCACTGTTTGTTGATTAAACTAGTGGAATCACGGGGTGTTAGCCTTGAAGGTGGCTCATCCATGGGGGTAAACCCTAGATCAACCCTAGAAGGGTAATTCTACCAAACTAAGGTATAATTGAGCACCCCATGGCTCAAAAAGCTCAATACTAATAAGAAAACATTTAAGGAACATAATACATGTAAAAAATTGAAAATAAACCTCTCAATTGGGTAAATTGCAGAAAAGTCCAAAATGTACATAAAATTGCATAATTTGCACAAAATGTCCAAATGGGACCAACTTGAAACTTAAACTTTTCACATGATATAAAAGCACCTCATATAATTTGGTTAAGGTTTTAAGCACCCAATTATTATAATTAATCATATTCAATGAAAAAACATGGTTTGAGGTCTCACAAGTTTGATCCTCCTTAGATATACTCATACATCACTTTTTTATTTCCCTATAGTGTTTTTATCTCTCTTACTATAAGTATGCAAACAATAGTCATATCGCTAGTTTGTTAGGTCCATTGAGGTGACCAGTCTTACCCCTTATGATCTCCTCCCTTATCAATTACTAATGTCATCGCTTGTTGAGCCCATAGACATTCCATGAGCTAAGATCCATTGCGTTATGCATCTACGTGATGTGCTAGAGTCCCACATGTGTCATTTTTTTCATTACTACTATCAAGGTGAATCAAAATATGATGTGAGGTGCTTTCTTGACTAGAGATATTTGGTGGATGCCCCTTTGACTCCGCTCCTTTATCCTTCTAGGGGGAAATAGGAGTGGTTGGATTCTCCACAACAACCAAGGAGTAGGTGCAATAAATTCCTCTAATATGGGATAAAGAAAGGCATCCTCTCCCCTTCACATAGACCTATGGAGGAGGCCAAATGCCTAAGAGGGTGGTAAACCAAGGTAGAAATTGGGATTCAAACCTAGGTCCCTTTGTTAGGGGATATCATGCTTGACCAGTTGACATAAATCTCCCTAATATGTCTATGCTTAGTAGATGAATTCTACTAACATGATATGTGGGTCGGTTTTGATTTTTAGTAGCTACAACCTCTAGGTCTTCCTATCAAACACTTGAAGGATTTACCCTTTTTTGAGGACTTGATGACAAGTACAAAGATATCCTCCTCATGCACAAAGGAAGTGAAAACACAGTCAAGAATCCACTCATACTCCATTCAAATGGTGTGTACCTATGTGCTTCTATTGCATATTCAAAGGAGGTGGGGAAGCTCACTGAGGCTTCTCTGACATCAGGAGTGGAGCATGACAATGTCAAGTCAATAACATGATTTGATGATCGTGTGACAAATTAGTTTAAATTAAACAAATCAACCACAACAATTCTTGATGTGTCAAAAAAAACACAATGTGTCACCTCATCAACAACCTCTCAACATAACTATCGACAAGGCATGTTATTCCCTCAGCATGTCATGCCAAATGGCTATCAACCCTGACTCTTAGCATCTACCAAGAGACAAGGAGTGTTTGTTACCAGACACAATGTGTCATCTTGTTGTCTTGGATTTCTACTAAACTATATATACTAAGAGAGTGGTTCTGGAGAGGTATCATACATTTTATCACACTTCAACTTTGGGAAATGAGTGGAAGGTGGCCTGGAGGGAAATTTTGTTCAAAGAGAAATTTGAAGGAAAAAGAATAAGGAAGAAAAGGTGAGATGCTCTAGAGGAAGAAGCTTGTTGTACATATCCATTATAGACGATTCATCCTCTACTCGTATTGTATCACATTTCTTCCTTTATTAGTCTATGTTTCTCTACCACTACTCCATGAAACTATAGAGGACGTGATTTACAATGCTGTGTCTAAATCACCATTAAATATGGATTAACTCCCATTGTATTTGTTGCCTTTTTGGCACCCATTAGTCATGTGAAGAACACCTATTTATTTAATAATGAATTTCCTTTTTCATTTATCTAATTACTTATAATTGTTCACAAGAACATGAGGTCGAGGTACCAAACATCCTCAATTTTGACATACTTCAAAGGGATATGAATTTACTAGATAGTAGTTAGAGATTTAACTACCTATTACATGGAAAAGAGTATGGGATACTATTGGGTTTAGTGGAGGCAATAGGTACAGAGGAAGCAACAAATATTTTCTCCACACATACCCTACAAGCAGAACTCATTGATAACAATATATTTGGAAAGAGGGCATGCGAGATATACCTCATGTGGAGCAAGTCCGATAATGTCCCTTCGCCCGGTGATGTATGTTGCTCCTCACGTGCATAGATGGTCCAAGTTTGTCCTCCAATGCAGGCAACTCAGTGCTTGTGTCTCTATTTCATCCATGCAGATGAACTGGAACTCCATGTCATGATTCACAAGCCAGTGAGAAAGAGTAGCCTTCTTCTTGACTATGTACTAGCTTTGGTTGCTCTCCTTCTCTCTATATTATGGGCGATGACGGCTAGGGCACACGTATAAGAGTGTGTCCATGTATCTCTCAAAAATCTAGCCATCAAGCCCCTATAAATAGGAGACAAAAGGAAGTAGGGTTTTCCAAAACCATTGGGTAGCAGAAAAAGATATGACTGTGTATAAAGCAAGCGACTCATGGACTACTAAAAGAATATTCTAGAAACAATTAATTAACCAATTAATCATATTAATTGATTAAAAAATCTTTGTTGTCAGCTATAGTCAATCACTTCGGATCAGCCATATGACTTAACAAAGGGATCTAATTAATGGCTTAAACACTTTAACCAATTAACTTAGATTATATTCCAATATTATTCTAGTAGATCACCTAAATGATTTAGTAATCAATTAGATTCAGAACATTTCCAATCATGTCCACAATTATACTCCTCTTACAATACATCCTATGTGTATGACCTGGTAGACTCCAAACTACATTGGTAGTGATATTCATAATCATATTATGATTTCAGAAGCAATGATTGTTTTCTAGAAAGACTTCATTGCTACCCAAGTAATTGGAGAAGTTGGAGAACAACTAAACCTACAATCTATGATTGGTGTTATAGTGAATGTATAGTTCCTTTGTTTATGATCCACATATTGAACTGGAGGCATGGAATCATCATCCTCTTTAACATTCAACCCATGTTCCTTGAACTAGAGTAGACTGTCTGAGATATTGTAAGCTCAATATCACATATTGACTCACACCATCATGGCCATGCATATCTCAGTCTTTCTTATCAAGTGCCCAAGATATCAAACTCATGTAGGAGGGACAAATCCCATCTACATCACTCACAGTCATTCCCATGTGTTTCAGTGCACCCGAGGACCACCTTTATTGCAACCTTATTCAGGATCACATGTGGAAAGATTGGGATTTCTTTTAGGTTAAGAGTTGGTCATGGATGTGATTCTACAATCATTGCATGAATCATATAGCTATTTTATTGAGTTCTATCACTTGAGTAACTTGGACAAACCACTGTTAGAATTACTTGGCGTGTTGAGAAATGTCAAATAAAGAATGAAGATGGACAAACCCATGATGATGATCAACACAATAGAGTCCAAAGATAAAGGCAAGGCCAGGAAGACTTCTGAGGCTAAGTTGAAGTCCAAGTCTTTTGCACTCAAGAATAGGATAAGGGTAAGTGCAAAAGGAATCTGTCCTTTTCACTTAAATGATTAAGGAAGGGAAGTGCCACCATTGTCACTAGTTGGACATTGGTAAAGGAGCTATCCTCTTTGTATAGAGGATCTCAGAAAGAAGAAGGAGATAGAGATCTCTACTTGTGGACCTAGAAAGAAGTAAGCTAGATCTGTGTGGAGCAAGAGTTGATGATACTACAGTTGTAAGTTGTCGTTCATGGGAATGTGATAGAATTAGTGAATTACTATTATGTATCTTCCATTAATGAAAACATCATAGACAATAATATTATGAATAAATTGATGTTTCATTTTAAAAGATAAGATCTTCTATGGCAACACCCTATGTCTCATAAACTATACTTGATAGTTCTAAAGACAAATATGTATGACACATATATTGAATAACTCAATAACTCAAACGATTAATACTTGTAGCATAGTCATCTAAAGAACATAAATTAGAATTTCATTTCTAGAATCCATAATGATGGTTATCTAGACTCTTTTGGTTATTGAACAAATAGAGACATGCAAGTCTTATTTATTATGTAATATGACAAAACCATCTTCACTAGAAGTAGTGGGAGAGCAACTATTCTATTAGGGCTCATACATACTGATGTATATAGACCTTTTAGAATGAATGTTAAAGGTAGTTACAAGTACCTCATTATATTTACTGATGTTATCAATAGATATGAAAGTTTGTATTTGATGAAATACAAGTATAGATCTCTTGAAGTGTTCAAAGAGATCATATATGAAGTATGTAACTAACTTGGTAAAAAGTATTAAGACACTTTGATATGACCGGTGTTGAAATATTTTTGAACCAAGAGTGTCAGAACCTCCTAGAGAGATCGTGATAGTGTATCACAATGAACTCCACCTAAAATATTAGAAAGAAGCTATCACACCTTGTTAGTCATGGTGTGATTATTAATAATCTAGATAATCTTCCAATTTCCTTTTGGCCACATGCTTTACACTAATACAATGTACTGTATAAAATGGTTCAAAAGACACCATATGAGATATGGTATGGGATTCATCCTGATATGTCTTTTATAAAGGATTAGGATTGAAAGCTTGTGTAAGAAAATAGTTTCTTAAAAATCTTTGTCCACAAATCATATAAATGTTATTTTGTTAAATACTACTCTTATTCCAATATGAAAGAAAAGTATTTGATTGCGAGGATGGTTGTGTTCCTATAGAGAATTTAATTCCAAAGGAATCAATGGGAGAAAAGTAGAACTCAAAAAGTTTGAGACAAATAAAAAAACATTGAACCTAAAGAGGTACAATAGGAACAAAGAGAATCACAAATTTTTGTGGAATCTCAAGTTACTTACATAACACAAGATCTCATAAATCTAGTAGAACACACCTTGAGTTTGAAAGATTATGATATCTTATAACTCAGGAAGGCAATGCGTTGGTCATAAGATGATGATACAACAACCTAACTAGAAGCTATTGAGGACTAAAGTCTGAAACATGGCTTGAGGCCATGATATTGAAGATGGACTCCATGTAAACCAATAAGGTATGACCTTAGTGGATCCACCTGAAGGGATAAAACCGATAAAGTGCAATTGGGTCTTCAAGAAGAAGGCCGACATGGATGGTAGTGTATGAACCTATAAGAGTATATTGGTTGCAAAGGGTTTCAAATGGGTTCAAAGTGTTGAACATGATGAAATATTTTCACCAGTTGCTATGGTTGGATCCATTAGGATAATGCTTTCTATTGCATCTTAACGTGACTATGAGATTTGGAAAAATGGATGTTAAAACTGTATACCTTAACTGGAATATTGTACATGATGTGTACATGACACAGTCCAAAGGTTTTATAAATCCATATAATGTAAATAAAGTTTATAAGCTACAAAGGTCAAACTTTGGATTAAAGAAATCATCTCAGAGCTAAAATATTAAATTTGACAAGATAGTCAAAGAGTTTGACTTGAGTCAGAATAAAGATGAAATATGTCATAACAAAATATTTAGTGGGAACATATTTATATTCCACATAATGATGGGGAATAATATCCTTATACTTCACATGTTAAAGCCTAAAAAGGAAAGTACCTTCTCTGTGAAGGGTTTAGGGGAAGTGTCCTATGCGATATATCTTGAAAGTTTCTCAACCTAAGAAAGAGCACATACATTGGCAATTTGTTGAACAGGTTCAGCATGCAAAACTCAATGAGAGAAAATCTTTCCATGTTCCACATGATCAATCTATCTAGAGCCTAGTATCCCAGTTCTTGTGAAGAATAAGAAAAACATGAGTGAGATGCCACATGCATGTGCAATTGGATCTATCATGTATGCAATGTTATGTACTCATCATGTGACTCGTATGTATTGGACATGATGAGAGGATATGTAATTATCCAATTGTCTCATATGTATTGGACATGATGAGAGGATATCTTTCAGATCCTAGTGAAGGTCACTAGAATGCCATAAGAACATCCTTAAGTACTTGAGAAGCACTAAATGGATTTGTTCCTTAGTTATTGTAATAAGGAAGAGTTAGGTGTAATGGGTTACACCAATGCAAGCTTCCAAACTTACTAAGAAGATTGAAATCTAAATTTGTGTTTGACCTTAAAATGAGAAACGCAAGCTGGAAAAGTTCTGAGCTAAAGACAGTTACTTAATTCTACAAGAGAAGCTGAGTACCTTACTATTTTGAAAATAGTTGAGGATATTGTATGGATAAAGATGTTCTTAGATGAAGTTGTGGGAGTGTCAGGACCCACTCTTTTGATCCGCATAAATACCAACCGTTAGAGATAATCCCAAACATGAACCCAGATTATGAAATTAAACATTGAATTCTCGACAAAGGCGATTAAACAATATACAAAAAAGACAGATAAATTTTTCCTTTTTCTGTCTTCACAAACTCTTAAATAAATGTCACATTAAGGACATCACATTCAGATATCACAAATCATATTCAACTCCATTAAATCTAGAATCAAATCTTGTTCTCATATGCAGTTTAGTTTACATCAGATACATGTACATTGATGAACAAACTTAATCTACAACCCATCTCGGGAAAGAGAGAGTACATGGAAATTCTAATCTATCTAGATTATGCTATTTATATCTTCTTTGTCATGAACTCTCCACTGGATAGCAGTATACCTAAAAACATTTGAAACAACCTCATGAGACTCATATAGAGCCGCGGTGAGTGGATACCTCCTACTCAAGCTAGGTACATGCATCAGCATCGGATTAAGTATAATAAACTCAACAGAAACATGCCAATAATGAAAAGTCTAGAAGATAGTTCTATCATGAGTCAAATCTATCCTGTAATAGTAATCTAATATAATAGATAAGGTAATCACTTCAACAAATTATAACTTTGAAACATCTTTTAGAGCATGTCTATGAACAAATCAACAGATAATTCTAGTTCAGATTAAGAATCTTACTACATGAGTAATAAGTCAAGTTCTAAAGATCTTAAATCAATACATAACAATAACATTATCTTTGTTACACTCCACCAGCCAGACCAGGAACACATCCTATAGTCCTGAAGTTGAAGTACACATATTACATATCTATCAAACAATGCTATCAAATAGCAAGCAATCCAACTCATATTCAGAATGGATATAAATCCCATCATTTTAACTTGTCAACATGACAAATCATAATATGAAAATGTCCATAGCAACATGATTAATTTCCACAGCAAGAAGAACAATCAACAATGATAAATCATCAAGTAGCAGTATAAGGAATGCAATAATCATTCAAATCATGTTCTACATAGCTTATCATCTTTTATTCATTTGCCTTGAAACTACTTGTCTTGTACCTCACCAAGTTGAAATCGCCACGCCTGATTCTCATGTCAATGACTCACCATCACTATCTTAGGGTTTAGCCGGCCACCCTAAGATATCAACAACAGACCCTGGCTACCTCAAGGTTGCCTAAAGAGGCTCACATACTCATCTCGAGTATATGAGATAGGAACCAACAAAATAGTATATCACATATCACATTATTTCACATATTTTTCATTTCACATTTGACATATTTCATTTCAACAAAGTCTATTCCATCTGGACATAGACATTTACAGCAAGGATTTAGGGCCAGAGCCACTCCAGATGACTCACTCCTAAATTCATGGTGGTCTAACCTTTAAGGTCTTGATCCACACTCTGAAAATCCTTTTCATAATTCATCAATTACTACAAGGAGATCCGTTTTGTTTCCCCAGTGTGGTCCTCGGGGGAAACTCAAAGTGTTCAGGGCACCTAACTAGATGTTCCATCATTTCACTTATTATTAGTCTCTTTTACTCATCTTAAAAGAATTCAAAACATCATACATCATATTTGTGTATTCGCACGTAACTAGAATAACATGAAATAGATCAAGTTTATAAATAAAGAAAATGATCAAAGCAAGAAGCACAATAAATCTGTATATTGCAACACATATGACTATTTCTATCTTCTACTTCATATAATAGAAATCATCAATAGTGGGCCTTCAACCCAAGACATAATCTTATTGTCCACCATTTACCCCATCAGGGTTTTATCATCATCATTGGTCTTTCAGCACTAAACATAATCTCATTATGAAACATTTACCCTTATCAGGGTTTCTCAATGTAAGAAGTGCATATTAAATTCAATTTCAACATAAATCTTATCAGTTCATTGTATATCATAGTTCTAAAAAAATATTAGAAGAGGCATTAGAACTAGCAACAATAAAATAATATAGATATCATGTATCACTCCTCATACTCAGAATAGATTTATCATATGAAATATGCTTGTTCGATCCAATCTGAATAGATGCCAATAAATTTCACGCATATACATGCATAACAGACTTAGTTCTCTTCTTCTTTTATTTCACATTCTTCATACGGGGTTACTAATCAACACATGTTGATTATAATTTGAATTCCCTCGAAACAGTTCATTCTCATAGTACAAGTATTCTATCAAACAATCACAATATAAGAACACATTCTTGTAAATCAATTCAAATGCTTGAACCTCATCTTTTAATTGAATTAAACTACAATTGTGTACATTCCTTAATCCCTCATTTGAGATTGTCATTCATTAACACCATCTAGCTCAACATTTTAGGGTTAGAGTTTGTTCTTGAATTTGTGTACTAATTCTCATCTTTTTCCTTCAATTCATATTCATTAATCTCAACTTCTCTCATGTCATGTTCATTAAATTATTGAAACCAATCATTTTTAACTCACTTGATATACAATACTTATCTATTCATTGATATCCATCAATTTCTAGTTTTAGTATGTTCCATTCAATTTGGCTCAAGCCACATGTAATTAAAACAAAGGATTAAAGACTTCATCATAATAACTTCATTAGTTTCATCTTTAACTTGCCATCACCATCAATACATTTTCTTCTTCATATTATTTCTTACATTTAGATAAGTGTACCATTTCATTGACTTCTAATGTCATTCCCATAATCAACAATGATCATTCTTTATTATACTAAAACAAATGCATTAGACTTAGATGATATTAGTAAGACTCATCATATTCAATTGAAGTATTAATACTTTCAACTTCAACATTTGATCACATTTACAACATCATATACAAGTTCTAGATTTATCATTCATAATATTCTTAATAATAAACTTTTAGGGTTTTCAAGAAGTCATTCCTTAGTTCAACATATCATAAGAATCATATCATTCGGTAATCCAATCATGACTCAAGGGTTCATTAGAGTTATTCACAAACATGGAAACCCTAGTTTCCATTATCACACATTTCATTCATCAATCATAACTATACTTTGATTAATTGACTCATTTGATTCACTTCCTCAACACAAATCCTAATCAGGATATGTGGTCATTAAATTCTATTAACATTCAACAATACACTTGATCATACAATCTAGTACAATTCAAATATGATTTTACACATGTCAATTCAATTCCAAGCATATTGGCCATTGGGCTGATTTTTAGGTAAAATTCACATGAAATAGTATAGTCATCTACCCATAAGAAAAACCCATGGATCCTCAATCAATATATCAAGAAATAATCAAGTTCCAATCAATGAGAAATAATCAAAATCAGTAGAATTGTTTCCCCGAATATCTTTCCCAAATCAAATCCAATCACATACATATACAAACAAGGTTTTTGATTGTTTTAGCCTGATAGAATTAGGTTTTCAACCTGAATACAAAGCTTAAGAGCAAGAAAAACACTCACCTCAGGTGCCAAGCACCTTAATTTCATAGGTCAACCTCTGAATTTTTGGAAACCCAATCAAACTCTCGCAAAAGAATCCATTTCTTTCTCCTCTCAACTCGAAAACGCTAGAAATGGGGATTAGAAGAGAAAGAGTAAGAAAAGGGCGAGATTTGATGTTTTTTTGAATCAAATTAGAGGAGGGATGGAATATTGACATGTGAGAGAAGATTCACCATGAAATGCTATGCAAAGAAGCTAAACTTACTTGATTTCATCATATCTTGGATAGAGAAATCCTAGGTCAACATTTCCACCACTTTCTCTACTCAAAACCCTAACTCTCCTCTCTCTCAAGAATTTCATTTCTTTGATAGGAATGATGATTTATGAGAGCTCCTTGTGTGTTAGGTTATTCATATAGATGAATTGAGGTGCTTAGAACATTTGCAAACAAGCCCCTCAATGTATTTTTATTTTGCTCAGACTGGTTGGTGGGATGAGTTATAAACGCAACCGAAAACACACGTTTAAGAACTCAAGCCTCATCCAAAAATTATAAAACTTTAACCCAATGTCTGAAATTAAGCTTAAAAGAAATAGTAAAAAAGTTAGATCATATCGAATTACTAATAAATAATTAAAAATCAAATACTACACTACTATATTGCAGTCAGCAACATGGTCGGTCGAGTTTGTCCTTCACAGAACTTGACCGACACCCCTATTTGTAGAGACAAAAAATCATCCAAAAATTACACCAATTTAATATAGTGTCTATAATGGAGTTTAACAAATGTAGTTAAAATTTGAGATCAATTGGATATAGCAATAAAAAGATAACATTTAATTTCCACACTGCTATATCAATCTGAATATATGATCGGTCGAGTTTGAAACTCGACCGACAAATAGGTCAGGACATTCCTCAAAACTTCTAAAAATGTTCAAGACTTTTCAAATTTTATATATAAAGATAATATCCAAATTTGAATTAAATCAGAGTTATACATAAAATACTAAAAATCATTTAGTGAGACAATATATTTATCAAATTTTTTATACATATGTCATCAAAACCCTAATTTGGGACAATTAGGGTTTCCAAATCAAAACCCTAATTATGTGAATCAAAGTATGATTAAACCTTCTCATTATATTTAAAATATCAAAAATTAAGTACCGTCATTAATGAATCTTTAAACAATGATCAACTTAGTTAAGCATTCAATCATCCAAGTAAACCCTAATTAGATGACTAATTTGAAAATGGGTCATTACAAATTCTTCCCTCCTTTTAGGATTTTGTCCCAAAATCCAAGAAAAGATATGGAAGAATATAATATCATCTAATCATTCATCTATCTTGACATCCAGTTAGAAATTCTTCCATTTTATCTTTCTTTCATATGATTTTTTTTTGCATTTAATGGATATTTCATCCCTTGTCATCATCATATCTCTCCTTGAGTATTACAAACACTTACTTCAAAGATATTAGTAATACACCATTTATCAAGATCTGATTCACATCACCTTTCTCATCCTTTCAAAATTTTGATTGCGTATCACATGGCTAAGATTATGACTCATTCACATATTATCATCCACATTCATCAGTTTCCTTTATGAAGAAAATCATCTAGTGTGCATCTTAGTTCATAGGTTTTTCTCAGAATTTCAGATTTCATACTCAAATTCAAACTCATTAGAGTTTGTCTTCATAATCCAGTAAGCTTTCATCTTTCTTATATGAAATTTCATGCTTTCCATAGGTTCCATATTGAATTATAAAATCCTTTTCTCTTTCACCATTTTATCGCCATTCTTCTCTTTTTCATCATGTATCTTATTATACTACCAAACTATGTTCATATGGATACTTGGTCAGGGCATCCAGAAGGAGTATAGTCGACATTTCCATACTAGATTAGCTCAATACCCAAATACTTGACCAGAGTATCTGGATACTGAGTTCAGTCACTATGCACATCATTCAAGTTATATTCAACATGAACATTATCAATTAGTCCTACAGCCTATTGCCCCTGTAGACTCATCTAACCTAGGCTCTAATACCACACTTGTCAGGACCCACTCTTTTGATAAGCATAAATACCAATCATTAGAGATAATCCCAAACCTAAACCCAGATTATGGAATAAAACAATGAATTCTTGACAAAGGCGATTGAACAATATACAAAAAAGACAATTAAAATTTTCCATTTTCTTTCTTCACAAACTCATAAATCAATGTCACATCAAGAACATCACATTCAGATATCAAAACTCATATTCAACTCCATTAAATCTAGACTCAAATCTTGTTCTCATATGCGGTTCAGTTTGCATCAGATACATGTACATTGATGAACAAACTTAATCTACAACCCATCCCGGGAAAGAGAGAGTACAGGGACATTCTAATCTATCTAGATTATGCTATTTATATCTTGTTTTTCACGACCTCTCTGCTGGATAGCATTATACCTAAAAACATTTGAAACAACCTCATGAGACTCATATAGAGCCCCAGTGAGTGGATACCTCCCACTCAAGCTAGGTACATGAATCAGCATCAGATTAAGTATAATAAACTCAATAGAAACATGCATATATTGAAAAGTCTAGTAGATAGTTCTATCATGAGTCAAATCTATCTTGCAATAGTAATCTAATCTAACAGAATAAGGTAATCACTTAAACTCGTTATAACTTTGAAACATCTTTTAGAGCATGTCTATGAACAAATCAATAGATAATTCTAGTTCAGATTAAGAATCTTACTGCTTGAGTAATAAGTCAAGTTCTAAACATTTTGAATCAATACATAACAATAACATTATCTTTGTGACACTCCACCAGCCAGACCAGGAACACATCCTGTAGTCCTGAAGTTGAAGTACACATAATACATATCTATCAAACAACACTATCAAATAGCAAGCAATCCAACTCATATTCAGAATGGATATAAATCCCATCATTTTAACTTACCAACATGACAAATCATAATATGAAAATGTCCATAGCAACATGATTAATTTCAACAGCAAGAAGCATAATAAAAAATGACAAATCATCAAGTAGCAGTATAAGGAATGTAATAATCATTCAAATCATGTTCTACATGGCTTATCATCTTTTATTCATTTGCCTTGAAACTACTTGGCTTGTACCTCACAAAGTAGAAGTCACCACGCCTGATTCTCATGTCAACGACTCACTATCACTGTCTTAGGGTTTAGCCGGACACCCTAAGATATCAACAACAGATCCTGGCCACCTCAGGGTTGCCTAAAGAGGCTCACGTCCTCATCTCAAGTACACGAGATAGGAACCAGCAAAATAGTATATCACATATCATAGTATTTCACATATTTTTCATTTCACATTTCACATATTTCATTTCAACAGAGTTTATTCCATCTGGACATAGACTTTCACAACAAGGATTTAAGGCCATAGCCACTCCAGATGACTCACTCCTAAATCTTGGTGGTATAACCTATAAGGTCTCGATCCACACTCCAGAAATCCTTCTCATAATTCATCGATTACTACAAGGAGATCTGTTTTGTTTCCCTAGTGTGGTCCTCAAGTATTTTATCTTTCTTCTTTCTTCATTGGGACTCCTTGGATCCCAAGAAACTCTATCATTTCGAAATCCTTTTTATTGGATACTTATTATCCTTCTAGATGCATCTAAATGCATTATTCTTCATTATCTTATTTTATTTCTTATTAAACTATTTCCTTTTGAGGATTTCTTTTTATTTCTCTTTTATTTTCCTCCTTGGTATTCCTTTTATCATTAGGAATCCTTGGGATACGAAATTCCACCAAGAATAACTCAATTACACCTCTTTTCACTGGTTGTCCACATTTTACCATTGTTTTCAATTTCTTTCTTAATAAAGAAATACTTAATTAATCTTTTCTTTTCTTATTGCTTTTTCTTTGAAACTTTGGACTCCTTGTAACCCAAGTGCGTTCAGGGCACCTAACTAGATGTTCCATCATTTCACTTGTTATTAATCTCTTTTACTCATCTTAAAAGAATTCAAAACATCATACATCATATTTGTGTATTCTCGCGCAACTAGAATAATATGAAATAGATCAAGTTTATCAATAAGGAAAATGATCAAAGCAAGAAGCACAATAAATCTATATATTGCAACACATATGACTATTTCTATCTTCTACTTCATCTCATAGCAATCATCAATAATGGGTGTTCAGCCCAAGACATAATCCTATTGTCCATCATTTACCCCATCACAGTTTTAACATCATCAATGGGCTTTCAACCCTAAACATAATCTTATTATATAACATTTACCCTTATCATGGTTTCTCAATGTAAGGAGTGCATATTAAATTCAATTTCAACATAAGTCTTATCAGTTTATTGTATATCATATTTTTGAACAAATACTAGAAGAGACATTAGAACTAGCAACAGTAAAAGCATATATATATCATGTATCATTCCTCATACTCAGAATAGATTTATCATATGACATATGCAAGTTAGATCCAATCTGAATAGATGCCAATAAATTTCATGCATATACATGCATAACAGACTTAGTTCTCTTCTTCTTTTATTTCACATTCTTCATATGGGGTTACTTATCAACACATGTTGATTATCATTTGAATTCCATCAAAATAATTCATTCACACAGTACAAGTATTCTATCAAACAATCACAATACAAGAACACTTTCTTATAAATCAATTCAAATGCTTGAACCTCATCTTTTAATTGATTTAAACTACAATTATGTACATTCCTTAATCCCTCATTTGAGATTGACATTCATTAGCACCATCTAGCTCAAGATTTTAGGGTTAGAGTTTGTTTCTTAAATTTGTCTACTAATTCTAATATTTTTCCTTCAATTCATATTCATTAATCTCAACTTCTCTCATGTCACGTTCATTAAATTACTAGAACCAATCATTTTTAACTCACTTGATATACAATACTTATCTATTCATTGATATCCATCAAAGTCTAGTTTTAGTATGTTCCATTCAATTTGGCTCAAGCCACAGGTATTTAAAATAAAGGATTAAAGACTTCATCATAATAACTTCATTAGTTTCATCTTTAACTTTCCATCACCATCAATACATTTTCTTCTTCATATGATTCCTTACATTTAGATAAGTGTACCATGTCATTGACTTATAATGTCATTCCCATAATCAACAATGATCATTCTTTATTATACTAAAACAAATGCATTAGACTTAGATGATATTAGTAAGACTCATCATATTCAATTGAAGTATTAATACTTTCAACTTCAACATTTGATTAAATTTACAACATCATATACAAGTTTCAAGATTTATCATTCATAATATTCTTAATAATAAACTTTTAGGGTTTTCAATAAGTCATTCTTTAGTTCAACATATCATAAGAATCATATCATTCAGTAATCCAATCATGACTCAAGGGTCCATTAGAGTTATTCACAAACATGGAAACCCTAGTTTCCATTGTCACGCATTTCATTCATCAATCATAACTATAATTTGATTAATGGACTCATTTGATTCACTTCCTCAACACAAATTCTAATCAGGATATGTGGTCATTCAATTCCATTATCATTCAACAATACACTTGTATCATACAATCTAGTACAATTCAAATATGATTTTACACATGTCAATTCAATTCCAAGAGTATCAGCCATTGGGCTGATTTTTAGGTAAAATTCACATGAAGTAGCATAGTCATCTACCCATAAGAAAAACTCATGGATCCTCAATCAATATATCAAGAACTAATCAAGTTCCAATCAATGAGAAATAATCAAAATCAGTAGAATTGGATCCCTAAATATCTTCCCCAAATCAAATCCAATCACATACATATACAAACAAGGTTTTTGATTGTTTTTGCCGGATAGAATTAGGCTTTCAACATGAATACAAAGCTTAAGAGGGAGAAAAAAACTCACCCCAAGTGCCAAGCACCTTAATTTCGTATGTCAACCTCTGAATTTTTGGAAACCCAATCAAACTCTTGCAAAAGAATCCAATTATTTCTCCTCTCAACTCGGAAACCCTAGAAATGGGGATTAGAAGAGAAAGAGTGAGAAAAGGGGGAGATTTGATGTTATTTCAAATCAAATCAGAGGAGGGATGGAATCTTGACATGTGAGAGAAGATTCACCATGAAATTCTATGCAAAGAAGCTAAACTTACTTGATTTCATCATATCTTGGATAGAGAAACCCTAGGTCAACATCTCCACCACTTTCTCTACTCAAAACCCTATCTCTTCTCTCTCTCAAGAATTTCGTTTCTTTGACAGGAATGACGAGTTATGAGAGCTCCTTGTGTGTTAGGTTAGTCATATAGATGAATTGAGGTGCTTATAATATTTGCAAACAAGCCCCTCAATGTATTTTTATTTTTCTCAGACTGGTTGGTCGGCTGAGTTATAAACTTGACCGAAACCACATGTTTCAGAACTCATACCTCATCCAAAAATTATGAAACTTTACCCAATGTCTGAAATTGAGTTTATAAGAAATAGTAAAAAATTTAGATCATTTGGAATTACCAATAAATAATTAAAAATCAAATACTACATTGCTATATTGCAGTCAACATCATGGTCGGTCAAGTTTGTCCTTCACAGAACTCAACCGACACCCCTCTCTGTAGAGATAAAAAATCAACCAAAAATTACACCAATTTAATAGAGTGTCTATAGTGGAGTTTAACAACTACAATTAAATTTTGAAATCAATTGGATATACTAATAAAAAGATAACATTCAATTTTCACATTGCTATATCAATCTGAATATATGATCGGTCAAGTTTGAAACTCGACTGACAAATAGGTCAGAACATTCTTCAAAATTTTTGATATGTTTCAAGAGTGTTCACATTTGATATATACAAATCATATCAAAATTTGAATTAACTCAGAGTTACACATAAAATACTAAAAATCATTTAGCGAGACACTATATTTATCAAATTCTGTATTCATATGTTATCAAAACCCTAATTTGGGCCGATTAGGGTTTCCAAATCTTAACCCTAATTATGTGAATCAAAGTATGATAAAAATTTCTCATTATATTTAAAATATCAAAAATTAAGTAGAATCACTAATCAAGCTTTAAACAATGATCAACTTAGTTAAGCATAAAATCATCCAAGTAAACCCTGATTAGATGACTAATTTGAAAACAGGTCATTACAAATTCTTCCCTCCTTTTAGGATTTCGTCCCAAAATCCAAGAAAAGATATGGAAGAATATCATATCATCTAATCATTCATCTATCTCGAAATCCAGTTAGAAAGTCTTCCATTTTATCTTTCTTTCATATGAATTGTTTTGCATTTAATGGATATTTCATCCCTTGTCATCATCATATCTCTCCTTGAGTATTACAAACACTTACTTCAAAGATATTAGTAAGACATCATTTATCAAGATATGATTCACATCACCTTTCTCATCCTTTTATAATTTTGATTATGTATCTCATGGATAATATTATGACTCATTCACATATTATCATCCGCATTCATCAGTTTCCTTTATGAAGAAAATCATCTAGTGTGCATCTTAATTCATAGGTTTTTCTAAGAATTTCATATTTCATACTCGAATTCAAACTCATTAGAGTTTGTCTTCATAATCCATTAAGCTTTCATATTTCTTATTTGAAATTTTATGTTTTCCATAGGTTCCATATTGAATTATAAAATCCTTTTCTCTTTCACCATTTTATTGCCATTCTTCTCTTTTTCATCATGTCTCTTATTATACTACCAAACTGTGTTCATCTGGATACTTGGCCAGGGCATCCAGAAGAAGTATAGTCGGTAATTCCATACTAGCTTAGCTCAATACCCAAATACTTGACTAGAGTATCTGGATACTGATTTCAGTCAGTATGCACATCATTCAGGTTATATTCAACATCAACATTATCAATTAGTCCTAGATCCTATTGTCCCTGTAGACTCATCTAACCTAGGCTCTGATACCAGGCATGTCAGGACCCAATCTTTTGATCAACATAAATACCAACCATTAGAGATAATCCCAAACCTAAACCTAGATTATGAAATAAAACAATGAATTCTCGACAAAGGCAATTAAACAATATACAAAAAAGATAGATAATTTTTTCCTTTTTCTTTCTTCACAAACTCATAAATCCGTGTCACATCAAGAACATCACATTCAAATATCATAAATCATATTCAACTCCATTAAATCTAGAATCAAATCTTGTTCTCATATGCGGTTTAGTTTACATCAGATACATGTACATTGATGAACAAACTCAATCTACAACCCATCCTGGGAAAGAGAGAGTACATGGACATTCTAATATATCTAGATTATGCTATTTATATCTTCTTTGTCACGACCTCTCCGCTGGATAACATTATACCTAAAAACATTTAAAACAACCTCATGAGACTTATATAGAGCCCCAGTGAGTGGATACCTCCCACTCAAGCTAGGTACATGCATCAACATCAGATTAAGTTTAATAAACTCAACAGAAACATGCAGATATTGAAAAGTCTAGCAGATAGTTCTATGATGAGTCAAATCTATCTTGCAATAGTAATCTAATCTACCAGATAAGGTAATCACTTAAACCAATTATAACTTTGAAACATCTTTTAGAGAATGTTTATGAACAAATCGGCAGATAATTCTAGTTCAGATTAAGAATCTTATTGCATGAGTAATAAGTCAAGTTCTAAACATTTTGAATCAATACATAACAATAACATTATCTTTGTGACACTCCACCAGCCAGTCCATGCACACATCCTGTAGTCCTGAAGTTGAAGTACACATAATACATATCTATCAAACAATACTATCAAATAGCAAGAAATCCAACTCATATTCAGAATGGATATAAATCCCATCATTTTAACTTGTCAACATGATAAATCATAATATGAAAAAGTCCATAGCAACATGATTAATTTCCACAACAAGAAGCATAATCAACAATGACAAATCATCAAGTAGCAGTACAAGGAATGTAATAATGATTCAAATCATGTTCTACACGACTTATCATCTTTTATTCATTTTCCTTGAAACTACTTGGCTTGTACCTCACCAAGTAGAAGTCACCACGCCTGATTCTCATGTCAACGACTCACCGCCACTATCTTAGGGTTTAGTCGGCCACCCTAAGATATCAACAACAGACCCTGGCCACCTCAGGGTTGCCTAAAGAGGCTCACGTCCTCATCTCGAGTACACGAGATAGGATCTAGCAAAATAGTATATCACATATCACAATATTTCACATATTTTTCATTTCACATTTCACATATTTCATTTCAACAGAGTATATTCCATCTAGACATAGACTTTCACAGCAACGATTTAGGGCCAGAGCCACTCCAGATGACTCACTCCTAAATTATGGTTGTCTAACCTTTAATGTTTTGATCCACACTCCAGAAATCCTTCTCATAATTCATCATTTACTACAAAGAGATCCGTTTTGTTTCCCCAGTGTGGTCCTCTGGGGAAACTCACGGTGTTCAGGGAACCTAACTATATGTTCCATCATTTCATTTGTCATTAATCTCTTTTACTCATCTTAAAAGAATTCAAAACATCATACATCATTTTGTGTATTTTCGCATAACTAGAATAACATGAAATAGATCAAGTTTATCAATAAGGAAAATGATCAAAGTAAAAAGCACAATAAATCTGTATATTGCAACACATATGACTATTTGTATCTTCTACTTCATCTCATAGCAATCATCAACAGTGGGCCTTCAGCCCGAGACATAATCTTATTGTCCATCATTTACCCCATCAGAGTTTTATCATTATCAGTGGGCTTTCGGCCCTAAACATAATCTCATTATGCAACATTTACCCTTATCAGGGTTTCTCAATGTAAGGAGTGCATATTAAATTCAATTTCAATATAAATCTTATCAGTTCATTGTATATCATAGTTCTGAACAAATATTAGAAGAGGCATTAGAACTAGCACCAGTAAAAGCATATAGATATCATGTATCATTTCTCATTCTTAGAATAGATTTATCATATGACATATGCTTGTTCAATTCAATTTGAATAGATGCCGATAAATTTCATGCATATACATGCATAACAGACTTAGTTCTCTTCTTCTTTTATTTCACATTCTTCATATGGGGTTACTAATCAACACATGTTGATTATCATTTGAATTCCCTCAAAATAGTTCATTCTCATAGTACAAGTATTCTATCAAACAATCACAATACAAGAACACATTCTTGTAAATCAATTCAAATGCTTGAACCTCATCTTTTAATTGAATTAAACTACAATTATGTACATTCCTCTATCCCTCATTTGAGATTGTCATTCATTAGCACCATCTAGCTTAACATTTTAGGGTTAGAGTTTGTTTCTTAATTTTGTCTACTAATTCTCATCTTTTTCCTTCAATTCATGTTCATTAATCTCAACTTCTCTCATGTCATGTTCATTAAATTACTGGAACCAATTATTTTTAACTCACTTGATATACAATACTTATCTATTCATTGATATCCATCAAAGTCTATTTTTAGTATGTTCCATTCAATTTGGCTCAAGCCACATGTAATTAAAACATAGGATTAAAGACTTCATCATAATAACTTCATTAGTTTCATCTTTAACTTGACATCACCATCAATACATTTTCTTCTTCATATCATTTCTTAAATTTAGATAAGTGTACCATGTCATTGACTTCTAATGTCATTCCCATAATCAACAATGATCATTCTTTATTATACTAAAACAAATGCATTAGAGTTAGATGATATCAATAAGACTCATCATATTCAATTGAAGTATTAGTACTTTCAACTTCAACATTTGATCACATTTACAACATCATATACATGTTCTAGATTTATCATTCATAATATTCTTAATAATAAACTTTTAGGGTTTTCAAGAAGTCATTCCTTAGTTCAACATATCATAAGAATCATATCATTCATTAATCCAATCATGACTCAAGGGTTCATTAGAGTTATTCACAAACATGGAAACCCTTGTTTCCATTATCACACATTTCATTCATCAATCATAACTATAATATGATTAATTGACTCATTTGATTCACTTCCTCAACACAAATCCTAATCAGGATATGTGGTCATCCAATTCCATTAACATTCAACAATAGACTTGTATCATACAATCTAGTACAATTCAAATATGATTTTACATATGTCAATTCAATTCCAAGCGTATCAGCCATTGGGCTGATTTTTAGGTAAAATTCACATGAAATAGCATAGTAATCTACCCATAAGAAAAATCCATGGATCCTCAGTCAATATATCAGGAACTAATCAAGTTTCAATCAATGAGAAATAATCAAAATCAGCAGAATTGGATCCCCAAACATCTTTCCCAAATCAAATCCAATCACATACATATACAAACAAGGTTTCTAATTGTTTTAGCCAGATAGAATTAGGCTTTCAACATGAATAAAAAGCTTAAGAGGGATAAAAACACTCAGCTCAGGTGCCAAGCATCTTACTTTCGTATGTCAACCTCTGAATTTTTGGAAACCCAATCAAACTCTCGTAAAAGAATCCAATTCTTTCTCCTCTCAACTCAAAAACCCTAGAAATGGGGCTTAGAAGAGAAAGAGTGAGAAAAGGGGGAGATTTGATGTTATTTCGAATCAAAATAGAGGAGGGACGGAATCTTGACACATGATAGAAGATTCACCATGAAATGCTATTCAAAGAAGCTAAACTTACTTAATTTCATCATATCTTGGATAGGGAAACCCTAGGTCAACATCTCCACCACTTTCTCTACTCAAAACCCTAGCTCTCCTCTCTCTCAATAATTTTGTTTCTTTGACATGAATGACGAGTTATGAGATCTCCTTGTGTGTTATGTTAGTCATATAGATGAATTGAGGTGCTTAGAACATTTGCAAACAAACCCCTCAATGTATTTTTATTTTGCTCAGACTGGTTGGTCGGCTGAGTTATAAACTCGATGGAAACCACACATTTCAGAACTCAAACCTCATAAAAAATTATAAAACTTTAAAATTTTTTATATAATTGAGTTTTTAAGAAACAGTAAAATTTTTAGATTATTTGGAATTACCAATAAATAATTAAAAATCAAATACTACACTTCTATATTGCAGTCAGCAGTATGGTCGATCGAGTTTGTCCTTCACAAAACTCGACCGACACCCCTCTCTGTAGAGATAAAAAATCATCCCAAAATTAATCCAATTTAATAGAGTGTCTATAATGTAGTTTCACAACTACAGTTAAAATTTGAGATCAATTGGATGTACTAATAAAAAGATAGCATTCAATTTCCAGACTTCTATTTTAATATGAAAATATGATCGGTCAAGTTTGAAACTCGACTGAAAAATAGGTTAGAACATTCTTAAAAATTCTGATATTTTTCAAGAGTGTTTATATTTGATATATGCATATCATATACAAATTTTAATTAAATCATAGTTACACATAAAATACTAAAAATCATTTAGTGAGACACTATATTTATTAAATTATGTATTCATATGTCATCAAAACCCTAATTTGGGCCGATTAGGTTTTCCAAATATTAACCCTAATTATGGATCAAAGTATGATTAAACCTTGTCATTATATTTAAAATATCAAAAATTAATAACCATCACTAATCAAGCTTTAAACAATGATCACCTTAGTTAAGCATACACTCATCCAAGTAAACCCTGATTATATGACTAATTTGAAAATAGGTCATTACAGGGAGGATCCAACCATTTATGGCATAGTAGAAATAATATGATAATAATAGAGCCACTAGTTAGGAAAGGAATCACAGATAGCATACTACAACACTGCCATCTCATGCAAGATGTCATATAAAGAGGAGATGTGAAAATTTGCAAAATACCAATTAGAAGCAAATTGTTCTAACCCACTATAGAAGTGCTTGTGAAGCAGAAACATGTTGGACATGTTAAGATCACTTGGAATAAGATTCATGGGTGATTGGCTCTAAGTTCAAGTGGGAGTATGTTGGTATGTATGCCTAGAGAGCCACATATGATGATTGACATGTGGCATTAGATACCAAATTTGATAATAATAATAAAGTTAATTTCATCTATTATGTTTGTCTCAATCATGAGATGATGACACATAAATAATATATGTCTAATGAATGATGTTACTCAATGACATATGTCTTTAGTTTGATGGCCTTAACAATGAGAATATGTATGATAAGAGCACATACATTCTTGTTATGTCCCTAGTCGGATATTACTATGGAAGCAAAATAGACAATAGTAATACATAAGACTAGAGTGTGTGTTGACTGATGGTAGAGTCTCATTACTCATGATATATGATATCAAGTCAAACACATAGGTACATGATAGAGAATTGTGTATCTGAAAGGCCCACCTTGAGAGTGATACATGGAGATTATGGAATGGTAGTCACAATCAACTCTCATTGTGATAGTGGTGATTGTGGCTCTTAGACATGAAGTCACTACACCCATCACATGTTGTTTAATGTATTTAGACATCATCCAATGTCACCTTGAATGAGGGGTTCCATAAAGGTGATTCTCGGGTACACTAAGACACATGGGAATTGAGTTTGAGTGATGTAAATGGGATTTATCCCTCCTACAAGAGATTGATATCCAGGCCTCGTGATAAGTGAGACTGAGAAATGTATGGCCATACTCATGTGATTCAATATGTTCTATGTGAGCTCACATGCATCTCATATAGTCTTCTCTATTTCAAGAAACATGGATTGAACGTTGAAGAGGATGACGATTCCACACCTCGAGTTTAATCTGGATATCAAAGACAAAGGAACTATACGATCATGATGATACCGATCATGATTGTAGGTTGAAGTTGTTCCCAACTTTCTGAATTACTTGGGTAGAAATGATGTGTTGCTATATACCACTCAGTTTGTCTCAGTCATGAGATGATGACACATACATAGTAGATGTCTAAAAAATGATGTTACTCGATGTTGTATGTCTTCAAGTACATGAATTGAACAATGAGATCATACAGAAGTTAAGAGTACATACATTATTGTTATTTCCTTAGTCAGATATTATTGT
This sequence comes from Alisma plantago-aquatica, assembly GCA_963693085.1. Classification (NCBI taxonomy): domain Eukaryota; kingdom Viridiplantae; phylum Streptophyta; class Magnoliopsida; order Alismatales; family Alismataceae; genus Alisma; species Alisma plantago-aquatica. The sequence continues at coordinate 1,651,457,973 of OY856409.1, forward strand.
GGAAGAAAAATAGACAAAAATAATACATAAGACAAGATTGTGTTTTGACTAATGACATAGTCTCATTAGTCATGATATGTGATATCAAGTCAAGCACACATATACATATTAGAGAATAGTGTATCAGACAGACCCACTATGAGAGTGATACATGGAGACCATGGAATGGTAGTCATAATCATATCTAATAGTGATAAGTGTCGATTGAAGTTCTTAAATCTGAAGTCACTACATTCATCACATGTTGTTCATGTAATTTGACACCATCCAATGTGATCCTGAATAAGGGTTGCCATAACGGCGATGATTAGGTGCACTGTGACACATGGGCATAGAGTGTGAGTGGTGTAGATGGGGTTTGTCCCTCCTACAAGAGATTGATATCCAGGTCCTCTTGATAAGTGAGACTGAGAAATATATGGCTATACTCATGTGATTCGAAATGTGATATGTGAACTCACATGCATCTCAGTCAGTTTGGTCTAGTTCAAGGAACATGGATTGAACATTGAGAGGATGATGATTCCATGCCTTGAGTTCAATCCAGATATTAGTGATAAAGGAACTATACGATCATGGTAACACTAATCATGTATTATAGGATGAAGTTGTTCTCTAACTTTCTGAATTACTTGGGTAGCAATGCTGTATTTCTAGACACCAGTCTTTGCTTGTGAATTCTTGAATTTGTAATGGACATTCGCTGCCAACGTAATTCTGGACCTATAGGATCACACACATAGGAATGCACTTAGATTAAAGGAGTATACTCATGAATGATGTTTAATTTTATTACTAAAGATGTTAATGTATTCAATTAAACAACCGAGGTTCAAAATTGACTAACTAGACTCTGAACCGACCGATTCAAGTGTTGAACCGATCGATTGGAGTGTCAGGTCAATTGGAATCAACATTGGATGATCAATGGATGGACATGGAGTGAGATGCCCAATTCACATAGTGAACCAACCTATTCACATATCCCAATCGACCAGTTCATGGGATGAACCATACATTTCGATTTCCAATTCAATTGGATCAAGGATTTGGTGTTGACGTCATGTTGTGCATTAATCGTATATTAAATACCAATTTGATTCAAAATAGGAAACTACACGAACTGATGGGTTCACTTAGAGAACCAAACGACTCACACACCAACCGACCAGTTGGGTGTGTGAACCAACCGGTTCGCCCTGCGCAAGTTCTATAAAAGTCATGAATTTGACCATTTTGACTATTGCACAAACTGGGAACCCTAACCCTAGCCTCTCCTATAAATAGAGGGGTACTAGTGGATTCTCAAAACACGAAAGTTGGCTCTTGAAACCGTAGTCCTCTCTAGTTGTGGTAATCAATTGAGAGACCGAGAAAGTCCTACCTGATAAAGGGAGGGATAACAAGGGAGAAACAATTGCGGGAGAATGAATCTGCCCTAACAAGTTGACATTTGAAAGGGATAACTCCTTCCCGTTGGATTTAGTACCGCAATGTGGAGTTCCCGATGGTCTGCGTGGACTACTCTAGCGGTGGGAGGTCATTTTCTGCAACTAGGAGGACATCATCAACCATTGTACATGGTGTTGCACTAGGAGGCTGGTAGAGATGACTATTCGAATGTTGCTGCTGCTGAAGGAGTGTGCTACTGCCTGAAGCAGAAGAAGAAACACATTGCTACTACAAAGGTAATGTCACTAGACTTTCACTAGGACCAGGTATAACATTGCAAACCTTCCTTAATAGATGCATTGTTGTTGACATAATCTTGCTATTTGGGGAAATGGGCATTCATTTGTTTTTTTATTTCCACTACCTATATCTACACTTGATTTCCCTACAACTAGTACATCCACCATACACTGTAATCATTCGGAAACCACCTCTACAAATCATGTCAACTTGCTTTACCCTAAAAAGTTCTACCAAACTTTTAATCCAAAACTATCCCTTTTCAACATTCGTAAGTTTTCAAAGAAACCCAAGACCTATAGAAATAAGGCAAACCTACCCTCCAAAGCACCTGACACAAAAACACACATCACAGATCTAGTTGTCAATTGCAATGTCCATCCCAAAAAGAACCGAACATCGTGTATTTCCTTCTAAAGAAGATCAAAGCCTAGTGGGCTCTTTATATCCTCCACCACATGACCTATTTTCACTTAAAGAATAACACCAATGAATCTTACCCTCATAACTAACCTGATCTATGACCGTTTTCACTTTCTTACTAAGAAATATCTCATTATTGATCTCAAATATCCTTCTAATAGAAGAGGTGTCTCAATTAGTGAAATCTTAGTGAGAAGTCTCTTATCTCTTCCACTCATGATTCTACCTATTCTCATTCTGGTCACCCTTCCCAACCCCCTCCTACTTCACCTAGACCTGATATTGGTTCTTTCTCTGTATCTAATGAGTCCCTAGGGGTAAATGATGTACTGGAATGCCTATCTTCTATATGTTCAATAATATCTTCACCAAGAATTGGTTCACATCATGTCCAACATGAACCCATCCTACCCATCTCCTTATCCACCATACCACCTGTCCTTTTATGAAACTGACTAGGCTAGCTATGCATATGATTAGTTTTATGAAGCACACAAATATAATTCTTTTGTTTCCCACTCTACTCCAACTGTTGGACCTCTACCTGCCTCATCTCATCCATCTCGATCCTGATAGAGTTGCTAGCTCTTCCTGTTGGTCTGCTTGCTGCTAGTCTTTCTGACTTTGATGAGATTTCTACTCCTATCTTTGAGCAAGCAAATGCATTGGTCACAACTAGATAGACGGACTAGAATATGCTCAATGCCAGATGGTAGGGCACCCATTCTGTTGCTCTTACTGAGTATGTCGTAATGGAGGAGAAAAGGATGCTATGGATGATGATGGGGAGGATGATGGTGAGGATGATGATGAGGATTATGATGATGATGAGGCTATTGCTACACTTGCTTCTTGAGACCAAAGCCAGTTAATGAAGAGGATTATGACCCCGTTTAGGATGACCTATATCTATCTGATCTAGATGTTTAGTTTTTAGGTCTTAGAGCGCCCATTTACTTTTAGTTTGCAAGCTTAGCATGTATTACACAGGGATCCTATATCCAAGGCTACTACTCACTTGTTTATTTAATTTTTCATTATTTTAGTTTCTATCATGAACTTCATTTCTTTTTATCATAATCACCATTTCATGTATGCTTCAATATGTTATTACTATTTATTATGTGAGATTCAGTGTACGTATTCCTATTTTCTTATTGTGATTTGATGATATCAATTATCTCTCTAGCTTGCTGTGTCTTGTTGTTATTTTTGTGTGCTGATGGTGGTTGGACAAGACCTAGCTTAGCTCTTCTAACCCTCTTTTTTTTATATGACAAAGGGATAGTAACACCTCAACTACATATTGAAATTAATCAATATTTTCATATATCTTTGGTTATGGGACATTAGTTGCAAATAACACATATACAGTTTGGTTATGTTTTCAGAGGAACTAACCATTTAGGTAAAAGTAAGCATGACTTGAGGGGGAGCAATTTTATTTTGGTCCAAAAAGCTCATGTTACTATTGAAATCCAAAACTTTGGGTGTATATATTGCTAAAGCCCCTAGACCTAAAAGAAAAAATAGATGATAAGGATTCCACATAGGGAATAAACAACTCAATAGAAATACAAAAAAATGACACAAAAAAAGGTCCATAACTACAATAGTCAGCTGACATAGCTCCCTAGAATAGTAGTCGTGACACTGGCATTAAAATACCTAAAAATTGTGCTAGAACAACATAAGTAGAAGGCCAAATCAGCAATTCACTATAGAGAGTATTAATCCCTAATTTTGACCATGATAGAGTCACTGTAGCCCAAAGGAAAGACAAACCTCATTCGGGCATCTCGTCCTTAGGTAGTGGCCACTTGGGGTCCCAATTAAGTAGGTTAGGAAACTGTCAGTGTCTTCCTACATGGTTAGGAAACTGTTGCATGCCCGACGGCTGAAAATCCCATGCGTTTGCCAAAATGATCCAATTCTGTCTAATAAAATCTATCTTGAGGTACTTCCATCTAGTTTTGACCTGGTCCATAGACACGTAATGCATTATCGTTGTTTTGTTAAAGTCATGTATCATCTCCATCGCCTCTCAAGTATATACTCCATTGACACACATGCCCATGCCATATTGGTTTCTCATTGCATCAAGTAGGACCTGATTGACCTTGCTAGACCATAGACCATACAACCTCTTGTCTTGTCCAATCAGATTACCAATTATGTGTGTAATACATTCAATTACAAAAATACATAGATACCATATGATAATTCAAACACTAAGACATATAGTGTGCAAATAACATATAATATAACTTCGACAATGTTGCAGTGGACAAACTTGTACATATGCTATGATAATTCAAACAGGTAGACAATTATGATGGGTGTTCACTAACTAAATTTTGACATTTATATTTGCAAATACAGTTGACCCATGGCATCGTTGGAGGTGAAGGAATCTCAAAATGGCAATTTGTACCCTCCAAGTTATCCACTTTGACGTAAAGTTTATTGGTTTGATATTGATACAATTTGTAATCATATTCAGTGTCCTAATAGATTTCATAAAATTCCAGCATGTTCATAACCTGGCCCCATTTGTCTTTCATTTGTCACACAATTACTTAATCTCAGGATGTAGAGACTGAACAGTTGGGGGAAGATTGTTTACCCAATGAAAGTATTTGCACTAGTCTTTACCATATAATGTATTTAATTTGTGTTACTGACAAGGAACCCATAATATGCACGTTACCAAAGTTATATATTTGGGGTTATGTTAGAGAACCTAATTTACCAAACAAATATAATACATTTTCCTGAGTCTTTCTGAAGTCATACAACCCCACATCCTCAATGTTTATATGAAATGAAATAACATTACCACACATACACATCTGAACTTGTGAAGTATCCATTGATATCTGACAAAGTAACTTCATTAATAATGTAATAGTGTGTTTGTCAACCTCCATATGTAAAAATTGATGCATTTAATAGAAAAAGGAAGTTCAAACATTCACATTATACACAAATGATGGTATAAGTACATTACTTCCATGACATATGATATCCTTCGTCATTTGTTGAGGAACCACTATCTGTTGGGAGGTGCAATTGCTCAAGAACATAGCCTCATATCCTCCTAAGGGTACTTATCTATGCTATTATCCTATTGGTGCCTGATCTTGTGGAACATTCAATATTGAAAGAAGTAGACAATTTCTTGCATTCTCTGCATGCAAACTTAAGATATGTTATCATTGCATCGCTAATTGTAGATGAAGTGTTGACGTTATGTTGAACTCATTGAATAGGCCACATCATACGATATTTGGTTTGAATGAGACCCCTCTCACTTGTAAAGTATGGCCTATGGGGGTTATTGTCTTTGAATCAACCATTATCTACATATGTGGCATCCATGTATAACCATACAGTGTAGGGGAGGCCACATGAACATGAGGGCATTCCATTGTCCATTGTAAGAAAACCTAGGTATACCAAAAATTATGAGACACTTTTCTTCAACATCATATCATAGTACTATTGAACATTATATTAGGCCACACGATCTAGTTTAGCATCTACTAAGTTTGTCATCAACATAAAATTATTCAATAGTTACCAGTACTACATTTTATTAGTGAATCTACAAATCCATGTTAATGTGTATCCCAAAGACCACTAGTTCCCTCACATAGCACACCACCTTCCTAGACATCAACTTGGGTAGTTTGGTGACAGAGTTCAAATTCACTTCATTGTTTAGGCTTGCAACACCAGAAATGTCCCCCTCATTGACATCCATCATAGCTTCACCATCCCTTTGGCATCATATGAAGTTTTCAATGATACAACATGCAACTATTATACAACATTGTGTATGGATGGGATATGTCACATCTTTTTCAAGATAAGAAAATCTCCTCTTCAACACACTGAATGCTTGCTCTGGATTTCTTAATTGTGCATGTATGTGGTTGAACAACTCCTATTTTTTGTTTTGTGCTTGTTTTTTGCCACCTATAAACTCACCCAAGTGATAAAATGTGTTGTGAAATGGGGAAACAAATTGAGGGGTGTTAGCATAGTTTGCATCCACTAGGTAATACTTACGAGGAGGCACTTTAAAAACCCATCATGATTGCTAACTAGAGGACCCTCATGTCTACTGTAGAACCCTCCCATCCTTCAAAATGTATGTAAACTCCATGTTGAAGCTTATAACATCCATGATGTTCATTGTGACAAGCCCTTCCCTATTATGATAACGATTCTTCTTTTTTCTATAATTGTTATAGGAATGTGTGTCAGATCAAGTGCCCCAATGGCATCCTAAAAAAAGGTAGTACCAAATTCATTAACAAATACCTGTATCGTAAGTAAAATTACAACATTATGTTAATTGGTATCTTCAATTACAGGTTAAACATTGGGTTGACCATGATCTGATGATGTGTCATTGTGGATGTGGTAGGCATGACTATATACCCATGACACAACTCACATATCGTGTCCAAAGCCACATTGAATTTTCTGCTTATTGTCTCACCTAAGTGGAGGTAGTCCTCTACCAAAGTACGATTGGTATGGCCATGGCCAACCATCTAGAGTAAGTAGCAAACAATCTCACCTACTGATACACCCCTAGTACTTTTTAACAAGCCACAAGTCTCAAGCTTATAAACAAGGGCTAATAGATCTTAGATTCCAATCTATATAGGTCATATAACCTCATTCTATTACCTGTGATGATATTATAGACCATTTGGTGACCAATCCTAACACCAATGGACCTAGGTATTGGTGTGATTGACTCTTCATCAAATGCATTGTTGTTATACATGATTAATTTCACAATTGATTATGCACTTGACTCAGTAGGTACGTTTCTGGTCCTATTGTAGTATCTAATATGTTTATAAGTAGATCTAGTGTTTTTGTATGAATGTTACCATCCATTATGCTTACAATTAAAGAGACAAGAAAACACTCACAAATGTGTACGTAAAAATGAAACATATGAAGTGCACTAAAATTAAAATATAATACAAAGCATAATAGTCAATATTACATGCCACAAACTTAAAATGAGAGTGAAAAGAGTAGGAGGTAATATTACATGCCATAAAATTAAATGGGAGGGAAAAATAGTAGTTAATATTACATGCCAAAAAGTTAAGGGATAGGAAAATATATAATACTGTAGGGGATGTATGCTCCTATGAAGGTAGGACAATCAAGACTTCCATAGTTTCCTACAAAGTGCATGCCCTCTACTGTGGCCTGCTGTGTCGCCACCTTGACTACTATTCCATCTAGAAGATGTGCTTTCTCTAGACATAGGATAAGGAGGCACACCAACGACTGCATCACCACTAATCTCCTTCCACATGGATACCAACTAGATGGGGTGTGGAATGATGGATATGGGATTTGTGAATGACCTGGAGGATGTTGCAACATGTATGATGGTGACATATTCAATGTTGGTTCTGTTGTCGACATTTATTGAGAATGAAGGCCTCAAGGGGAAAACATGCCACAACCTGTGGGGGGGACCTCCATAGTACCTAAAACAAAGGTCCCACAACAATCCTAAAAGTCTTTCAGGGTTGTGATGTAGACTAAGGCATATTATGGGTTTGGTGGCCTCCTTCATGCTATTCAAGACCATTGTAAAATTTTTAGGGAAATAGGGCAATAGAATAGGCACCGAAAACAAAATTTTTATTACCATATTCCCCATAAAATAGTGGATCGTCTCAAACTATATAATAGAAAGGATGGTTTTGAAAATATACCTAGTCCTGGATCAAGTCTAGCAACATATTACTCATTGTTCTAGATGCGCAACTATCGTCTTGTTGCTCTTAGATAGTGTCTATGTAGCTCTGGGTCTTCACAACGGACGACAAACTAGAATAATGACTACAACAACTCATGTGGTCTTGCCACAAAATATTAGTTGACATTGTCCTCCAAGCGGTAAACAATGACCTCCCGCCTCTAGAGTAGTCCACGTGGACCACCAAGAACTCCACGGTGCACTACCAGATCCAATGGGAAGGAGTTGTCCCCTTTCTGTCGATGTACTAGTCACCAACATGGTCTCCTACAATTGATCCTCAATTGTTCTCTCCCTTCCTATCCCTCCCGTTGACAGGTAGGACTTTCTTGGGCACTCTATTGATTACCAAAACTAGAGAGGACAACAATTGTCAGAGCAACTGATTCTCAATTGTTTATCTTGGGAAGCTCCCAATATCCCTCTATTTATAGTAGAGGCCATGGTCAGGGTTCTCAATTGGTGTGGGAGTTGAACGGTCTGGAATCATGAATTTTCTAGAACCTATGAACTATGAGACGATCATCTCACATAGAAAAACTATCGTCTCACATAGCAAAATGGTCATCTCATGAGTGATACGGTCTTCTCATGCAATTTCCTATTTTGAATCAAATTGGAAATTCAAATCCAATTAGTGCACAACATGACGTAAACACTAATTATTGATGCAATTGAATTTCCGTATGAACCAGTCATCTTGCTCACGTGAGTCAGTCGTCTTGTGACCACACACTAGTTTTCTCACTCACATGACCTGGTCATCTCACAACCTTGAATCGGTCATCTCACTCATGTGATTCGATCATATCACGACCATGAACCGGTTGTCTCGCTCACGCGAGACGATCGTCTCGTGCCCCAGTTCTGGCAAAACTCAACTAATTCAATTTCTAATCAACCTGACACTCCAAATAGCCAACCCAACACTTGAACTTGATGATTTTGAGTCCAGTCATTTGATCTATTATTTAATTGAATACCTAAACACCTTTAGCATTCAATCTAAACATCATTCATGAATATACTCCTTTAATCCAAGTGTATCCTATGTGTGTGACCCTATAGGTGCAAAATTACATGAGCAGTGAATGTCCATAACAAACTTACGACATCACAAGCAAAGAGTGGTGCCTAGTCACACATCATTGCTACCCTAGTAATTTGGAAAGTTAGATAAAAAAATCAACCTACAATCTAGGATTAGTGTTAACGATGATTGTATAGTTCCTTTGTCTCTGATATTCAGTCTGAACTCAAGGTATGGAATCATCATCCTCTCAACATTCAATCCATATTCCTTGAACTAGAGAAGACTGTCTAGGATGCATGTGAGTTCACATATCACATATTGAATCACATAAGTATGACCGTACATTTCTCAGTATCACTTATCAAGAGGACTTGGATATCAAACTCCTGTAGGAGGGACAAATCCCATCTACAACACTCACAGTTAGTGCCCATGTGTCAAATCTACCCAATCATCACCTTTATGGCAACCTGTATTTCAGGATTACATTTGATGATGTCAAAGTATACCCAACGACTTGTGATGAGTGTAGTGACTTCAGGTATAAGAACCACATTATCACTATCACAATGAGAGATGATTTGACTATCATTACATGGTCTCCATGCATCACTCTCATGGTGGGTCTATATAATACAATATTCTCTAACATGCATATGTGTGAGTGACTTGATACCATATAACATGACTAATAAGACTATGTCATTAGTCAACACACACTCTAGTCTTATGTATTACTGTTGTCTATTTTGCTTCCACAATAATATACAAATAGGGACATAACAAGAATGTATGTACTCTTAGCATCTGTATGATCTCATTGTTCAAGTCACGTACTTGAAAACATACATCATTGAGTAACATCATTCTTTAGACATCTACTTATGTCTATTTCATCAGCTCATGACAGAGAGAAACATAATAGATGGAATTTCCTTTAATATTATCAAACTAGGTATCTAATGCCACATTCTAATCATCATATGATTGGCTCTCTAGGAATACATAACAACAAACTCCTTCCTGCACTTAGATCCAATCACCCATGAATCATATTCCAAGTTATATTAACATGTCCATCATGTTTCTCCTACGCAAGTGCTTTTATAGTGGGTTTAGCAATGTTTGCATAAAGTTGTATTTTGCAAATTTTACATTGCTTCAATGTACGACATCTCGTATGAGATGGAAGTTCCGTAGTATTCTATCTGAGATTCCCAACCTATCTAGTAGCTTCATTGTTGTCACAATATTTCTACTATGTCATCAATGGATGGAACCTCACATAAGTTCACCCATATGAACTACAATATCCTCTGCTGTTCTCATAACATATAGATACTCGGCTTCTTTTATAGATTTGAACAACTGTCATTAGCTCAAAGCCCTTTCTAGCTTACAGTTCTTGTTTAATGTCAATCATAGATTGTGATCATTAATATGTCATTTCGGAAGCTTGCATCAGTGTAACCTTTTACAGCCAACTCTTTTTTTTACCAAAACCAAGGAACCAATCCTTTTAGTGATTCAAAAGCACCTAAGGATGTTCTATGGTAGTTTAGTGACTCTCATTGGCATCTGCCATATACCCTCTCATCATGTCCAATAGATACGAGTTTGCAAGGTAGGTATATATATGTCCTCTCATCATGTCCAATACATATGAGATGACTTGATATCCTCTCTTCGTGTTCAATACATACGGGATAATTGGATATGCTCTCATCATGTTTAATACATACGAGATAACGGGATAAGTACATAATATTACATTCAAGATAGATCCAATTTCAAAAGCATATGGAATCTACTCCATGTGTTCCTGCTCTTCATAATAACTAGGACACTAGGCTTCTAAGAGACTAACACCATGGAACATGGACAAGTTTTTCTCTCATCAAGTCTTGCATGTTGAACCCTTTAACATCTTGTCAATGTTATGCTCTCTTACTTAGGTCAAGAAACTTTCTATATCTATCTCTATAGATCTCAATCCCTATCACATAGGATGTCTTGCCTAAACCCTTCATTTAGAAGGTACTTTCCTTGCCAAGTTTTAACATATGCAGGATTAAGGATATTATTCCCCATCATCATGTGGAATATTAGTATGCTCCCATGAAATCTTTTGTAATCACAAATTTCATCTTCATTCTGACTCAAGTCAAACCCTTTGAATGTCTTATCAAATAAAAGATTCTAGCTCTGAGATGCTTGTTTCAATCCACAGATGGACCTTTGTAGCTTATAGACTTTATTTGCATGAATGGATTTATAAAACCATTGGGTTGTGTCATATACACATCCTTATAATTATTCTAGTTAAGGAATGCAATTTTAACATCCTTATGCCAAATCTCATTAGTCTTAACAAGTTGCAATAGAAAGAATGATTCAGATGTATTTACCATGGTAACTAGTGAAATACTTCATGATGTTCAACACCTTAAACTAGTTTGAAACTCTTTTCAACCAATTTACCCTTCCATGTTGGTCTTCTTACAAAGACCCAAATGCACCCTATGGGTTTTACCCCTTCAGGTGGATCCAACAAGGTCAACCTTGTTGGTGTACACAGAGTTCATCCTATATCTCATGGCCTCAAGCCATTTCTTAGATTTTGGTCCCTCAATAGATTCTAGGTAGGTTGTTGACTCATCATCTATGATCAACTTACCACCTTTATAAGTTATAAGATATCATCATCTTTCAAACTCAAGGTGTATTCTACTAGAAATATAAGTTTTGTGTCTAAATAAGGAACTTGAGATTTCACAATAGCTTGTGATTCTCCTTGTTCCTATTGTACCTCTTTTAGGTTCAATGTTTTCTTGTTTTCTTGAACATTTCAAGTTCTAATTTTACTCCCACTGATTCCTTTGGAACTAAGTTCCTTTTTAGGAATACAATCATCTAGACCAACAAACACTTTGTTGTTAGATTGGGATAAGATTAGTACTTAACAAAATAACATGTATGTGATTTGTCAACAAATCCTTTTAAGAAATAATTTTCTTATATAGGTATTCATCCCTAATCACTTTAAAAGGCACATCAAGACACCTCCAATGCCAAATCTCATGTGGTGTCTTTTGAACCAATTTTAGATGGTACATTATTTAGTGTTAAGCATGCACCCAAAAGAATTTGTAAGATCAGCTAGATTTTGATTGATAATCGTACCATGAATTAACATTGTGTGATACTGATGAATGCATATTCATCATGGAATTTAATTTCCATCCTGAGCTTATTTTGACTCAACTTTACCACTATCACCCATTAAATATCAAAATGCATCATAATATGCAAAATTACGCAATTACTTCGATTTTCAAGGTTTTGATCAAATTTATGTTGATTTAATGCAGGTATCGATAAAGTTGAACAAGTAGTTGGGGAGCCACCTCCACTCACCCTTGGTTCTGACTAATCGATCTAACCAAGTGAATTCATCCACTCGGTCTCAAGACCGCTTGAGCCCATTCGGTCTCAAAACCGCTTGAGCCCATTCGATCTCAAGACCGTTTGAGCCCATTCAGTCTCAAGACCATTTGAGCCCATTCGGTCTCAAGACCGCTTGAGCGCATTTGGTCTCACGACCGCTTGAGCCCATTCGGTCTCAAGACCGTTTGACCCCATTCGGTCTCAAGACCGTTTGAGCCCATTCGGTCTCAAGACTGTTTGAGCCCATTCGGTCTCAAGTCCGCTTGAGCCCATTCGGTCTCAAGACCGTTTGACCAGAAAATATCAATTGGAGGCATAACCCAGCCGTGAGGGATCAAGTAGTACATGAATTCAAGACCTCAAAACCGAGTCTTAACCACAACCACTGTGGTTCAAAATGACTGTGGCCCACTGTCATCACCACAACCATGTGATGAGGCCACGACCGTGGTAGATCATCCCCAACACCTAAGCTCTCAATTTCCATGACCGTGTTATCCTTACCACGACTGTGGCGCATCGCCAAACAGTGCCAGACCTCCAACCGCCACGACTGTGGCACAACGCCATCAAAGCCCGATTACTCACCCACCATGACCATGCGAGGCGGCACGACCGTGGGACAGTAGCATTACCACGACCGTGGTGCCTCACCATGGTCGTGGTGCCTCACCATGGCCGTGGTGCGTCATCTTCTACCTCCGAATAGGCTGACAACCGCAACAACACTACCACCTCCATCGAGTAGCTTTCTTTTCAATCCACCTTCTGGCCACCACACCTCCGCCAATGCCAGCACCGCCTAGAACTTCCATTCACCCTTAGGCCTTTGTCTCCAGTGGAAAGGAACTAATCGATCTGGGATCATGACTGAGCAAACAGTCTGCTCGGTTCTTCCAAAATCAAGAGGAGGAGGGTACCTCAAGGACTGCTTGGATTCACAAATCCAAGACCAAACATTCAGAGGAGAGTCTGGCCAAAACCATTTGACGAGAAAACAGTCTGTGAAGACCGTTTGGTCCCCTTCTGAACCTCAAACCATGAGAGCCAAGATCATTTGAGTAGGTGGAGCGTTGACCAAAGCAATGGCCGTTTGCTTATTAGCAGTTTCCAAACCATTTGATAGCAAATGTTTTACAAACCATTTGCCTCTGTCCAAGATCGTTTTCCTCTGCTCAAGATTGTTTGATAGCAAATGGTCTACAGACCATTTGGAGAATGTACTACAGACTGCTTGGGCTAAATAAAGTGAAACCGTTTGGGAAAAAATATCTCGAGATCATTTGGTGTATTTTAATCCAAGACTGTTTGGGGACAGTTCGGTGCCTATATATAGGACCCCAAGGGTCCTCACTTGGGAATCGGTTCCGAGACACCGACAGGCTACCTGTACACAGGTCTGATCCAAATCCAGTGTCGTTCATTCCAGTTTCATTCCACCTACTGCCCGTGTTGCAACCAAGGAGGCTGAAGAGAGAAGGAAGACAGAGCGAGGGAGGTTGTTCGATCTGTCTTGGCAACTCCCGTTCATGTCCAGATCTGCTCCAACGTGACGTAGAAGGTTGTATCCTCTTCACCAAGCTGCGACTACCTTATGCACCGAGTTCATGGTGGATTTCTCTCTCTTTCTCATTCTTCTTGTTTCTAGCATCATGAGCGAGTAGTACCTTTTTGCTGGGGTGCGGGGACTAGCCCCACTGCCCATGCAAATCATGTTCTTTTGTTAAACTCTCCATGGCTATGTATATAAATTTCCATTTCATTGTTAGTTGGTACGTTTGTAATTGATTATCTACCTGCTTTCATCTTGTTCTTTCCTATATTGCAAAATCTTCAATATGTGGGACGGAATGGCGGTTTACAAAGTTTGACTCTTTGATGAGAACTTCTGATAAGATTCCTTGAGGTCGTAAGTGTATGATCCATTAGGGGACGAGACATCTAGCCTACGGTGATGCTTCTGTGATCTAAACATCCCTCAGGGAGGACCACAGCCTTAGTTGGATTTTGTATCATCTTTGTTTATCGTCGATGATTAGTTTGTAGATCTATCACATGCTTGCTTATCGATTAATGTGGTTGACTCCCAAACTAGAAATAGAATGGGATTTCCTCAGAGCCGTAAGTAAGTGATCTGGTTGGTGACGAGACATCTGATGTCTAAGGTGATGCTTACGTAAACCTAACACCCTAACGGGGGGTTCTGCAGTAGCTCCATTTGGATTGATATATCTTGCATAGATTGATGGTGATTGAATGTGTTTGCATGTGAAGCGGTGGTGAAACCCGATACCATCCCAGTGATTCCATATCATTGATCTAAATCCAACTTTAATTCAGATTTTACTTTCTTGCAATTAGTCTAATTAACCTCAAATCAACCAATCTTTCTAAATATTAGTTTTACTTGAGCTAGACTCGACTGACAAAGATTCTTAAAAACGTTTCCCTTTGGGTTCGATCCTTAACTATACTATGATAAGACTCGTCTGCTTGTGGGTGGTATTATTGCACTTGGTTTTTGTAAAAGCTCGGGGATTTCAACCCCGAGTGAGTTTGTTAGTGCGATAAAATCACACGTCCGATACCTTCTATCTAATACATTTTCCTGATACACTATCATTGTGTTTCAGGTGGAGTTTATCATGACACATTATCATGATCTCCTCAGAAGGTTCTCAAACTCTTGGTTTAAAATATTTCAACATTGATCACCTTGAAGAATCTTAATATCTTTATCAAGTCAGTTTCATACTTCATTCACAATCTCCTTGAACACTTCAAGACATACATACTTATATTTTATTAAATACAAATTTCCATATCTACTGATAACATCTGTAAATATATAATGAGGTACTGATAACTACCTTTAGCATTTGTTTTAAAAGGTCTATATACATTAGTATGTATGAGCCCTAATAGAACAATCACTCTAACACTTGAACTTGATGATTATGAGTCCAGTCAGTTGATCTATTATTTAATTGAATACCTAAACACCTTTAGCATTCAATCTAAACATCATTCATGAATATACTCCTTTAATCCAAGTGTATCCTATGTGTGTGACCCTATAGTTCCAAAATTACGTTGGTAGTGAATGTCCATAACAAACTTATGACATCACAAGCAAAGAACAGTTCCTAGTCACACATCATTACTACCATAGTAATTTGGAAAGTTGGAGAAGAACATGAACCTACAATATATGATTAGTGTTGTCGTGATCGTATACTTCCTTTTTTTGATATCTAGATTGAACTTGAGGGATGGAATCATCATCCTCTCAACATTCAATCCATGTTCCTTGAACTAGCATAGATTGTCTGAGATGCATGTGAGTTCACATGTCACATATTGAATCACATTAGTACGGTGGTACATTTCTTAGTCTCTCTTATCAAGAGGCCTTGGCTATCAAACTCTTGTAGGAGGGACAAATCCCATCTACATCACTCACACTCAGTCCCCATGTATCAAAGCTACCCAATCATCACCTTTATGGCAACTCATATTTTAGGATTATGTTTGATGATGTGAAAGTATACCCAACGACATGTGATAAGTGTAGCGACTTCATG
Organism: Alisma plantago-aquatica; assembly: GCA_963693085.1. Lineage (NCBI taxonomy): Eukaryota > Viridiplantae > Streptophyta > Magnoliopsida > Alismatales > Alismataceae > Alisma > Alisma plantago-aquatica. The sequence continues at coordinate 1,651,473,958 of OY856409.1, forward strand.
TATAAGAACCACAATCACCACTATCACTATGAGAGATGATTTTGAACACCATTCCATGGTCACCATGTATCAATCTCATGATGATTATGTTTGATACATTGTTCTCTAACATGTATATGTTTGAGTGACTTGATATCATATATCATGACTAATGAGACTCTGTCATCAATTAACACACACTCTAGTCTTATGTGTTACTGTTGTCTATTTTGCTTCCACAATAATATTTGACTACGGACATAACAAGAATATATGTACTCTTAGTATTCGTATGATCTCATTGTTCAAGTCACGTCCTTGAAGACATACATCATTATGTAACATCATTCTTTAGACATCTACTTACATTTGTGCCATCATCTCATGATTGAGACAAACATAATAGACAAAATTACCTTCATTATTATCTAATCAAGTATCTAATGCCACATTCCAACATCATATGATTGTCTCTCTGGGCATACATACCAACAAAAAATGTGTGAAGATGTATATGGAAATGTGTCATTGAAATGTTCCAAAATTTGGGCATACTCCATCTTTTCAATTGAGACATTGGCCACACCGATACTGTGGAATACAACTCATGAAAACATAATTAACTAATGCGGAAGCATTCACTAAGCAGTGGATTACCAAAAATCACTAAAATTTAAAACCTTTTTATCAAAAGATCCATCAAGTGAAAACTTTCTCACATAGAACAAAAGTAACACATTTACATTCTGTTTTTCAAAAGTACATAACTTGTATCATCTCTTTCTGTGAATTACAAGTATCAGCTACCCTGTTAAACTAAACACAGGCAGTATGAAAATCTCGAGGCACTGAACCAAAATCTCGAAAGCACTAACTACTACTCTGAGGACTTGAGAGTACAGAGACGACACATAGGACTCTATCTACATCTATACAAGGCATAACAGCTAGTGTCTCCACCTGAGACTTTACTGTTGTTCCTGCTGCTGCTACTGTCCTTCACCTACTGAAGGATTCCTGCCTCCTCGTCTGCGTGCACCTAAAAATGTGATTCCCACGGGGGTGAGACAATTGTAAATTGCCCCAGCGAGAGATATAACTCTCCGCCAGAAACAATATTATTGCAGCTTAAGAAGATAAATATGCACATAGGAATCATATTTGTTTGGTATTAGATATGTTCATGTCTAACAAATTTGAACATTATTCTTATCAAAAGCATTATAGCTATAGTTTGATAGAACAACATGTCACTTATCCTTTAAAGAATATGAAGAACATGTATAACATTTATTCACTATAGAATCATTACCACAACATTAACTCTCTTCATGCTTAGATCATATATCTAATGCCTGGCATTGTCATTGGGGAGTCATGGCATGTAGCCATACTCTTTTCACAAAGTGTTGGGATCTTAGTCCCTCATCTCATCAAGTACATTTCCACTTCTTAACAAGTTCATTATCATGATTATAGAATCTGGGTATTTAAACCCATAACTCACCATAGAACACTTATTTCCACTATCAGGTAACTTCATACCTTCATATCATCTGACCCAGGGACATCATAATTCTTTCTACACAAAGCATTACACATAGTTCACAAATCTCAAAAACAATCTAAGATAATTAACACATCATGTGACACACATGACTTATTAATTGTAGGTTACCTCTCACTAAGCAACAAAGCATATGAAGGCTTATAAGGCCTATAGAACATTTTCAGTATACAGAACATCATAGCTCATACCTGGCTATGCTCATCATCTCAACATATCTGCATGATTAGTAATCATGATACCATTACATATCAGTACTATGCAACTAAGGGTTATCTTATTACATTCATAACCCATTAGTCTGTAATTGAGCTTCACATAGGATTACTCTGTGTTAGAACTTCACATAGCATCGCTTTGTACTAGGGTTTCACATAACATTATCCTGTATTAGGGATTCACATAGCAAGGAATCAATATGAATAACATAAGTATTCAATCATACCTATTTATACTCATCATTCATCATTGAATGTATTATCAACACAAAGTATGAGTTTCTCTCTCATTTGTATCAGAATATGATTACATCATAATTTATAGGTTTGGATTAACCTTTTTGTAAGGAATGTTAGCCTACATTCACAGAGTGCATTACATCTCAATGTAACCATTGACATGACACATCTCATGTGTCATTCATCCAATTATACTGGACTTATAACACATCAAGGTATACCAGTATTGGGGTGTTGGATGTGATATATATCATATCTTAATGTATCACTTCCCTCAACACCATTATCTTTCTTAGGTTTATACACTTAGCTTGTATTAGGGTATTCTCCATCCTAATAATTTATGCACCAGTTCATCACATTTATCATGTAAAGTATTGGTCATTAGTCACTCACTTAGGATATGCAACCATTGCCAATGATATAGACTCACCCTGTCAATCAGGGACTATTAGTATAAGGATACCCATTATCAACCTCTCTAAGTGTTACATTTGTCATAACATTAATCACTATTCCACTATTAGGAATAGCATTCTCCATACTTATAGTTTGAGGATTCACATAGCATATTCCATATATTTGTGGATTTCACATAGTATTACTCTTTAATAGAGTTTTATATAATCATCCTTTTATATCAGGGTTTCACCTAGTATTATGTGAAATTAGGATTTCACAACACATCACCCAGTGCTAGGTCTTCACATAGGATTAGTGGAACTACCCTATATTAGGGTTTCATATATCTTTATCCCAATTTAGGGATTACGGTTTACCATTCACATCCAGGTGGGGTTTCTCTTTTCTCATACCCAAATTAGAGTTTCCTTCATTGTTACACTAAGTTAGGGTTACATCATCACCCTGGATTTACAAAGGCACTCAGTTTTGTCCTAAATTAGGGTTTCACACATAGCTTTACTCTAATTAGGGTTTCACACATAGCTTTACTCTAATTAGGGTTTCACACATAGCATTGCTCTAATTAGGGTTAAGGCTCATTGATTAGGGTTTCATGATCTCATTATTATAGATCAACCCTTATCACATAGTTTACTCATAATGAGAGAATTAGGGCTTAATTATATAAGCATTCATCTCTCTCATTCCCTCTCTCATCCTATTTAGGATGTTAACTACACCAAGATTAATCTAGATCAACTCTTTACTTGAGTACACATAGCTAGGGTTAACCTTCACAATCATTATGGGTCTACATCTTTAATAATCACATAGCTAATTGACCTTTGATCATATTAGATATCCAAATGGTCTAATCAATTAAACCATCAATTATATAAATAATTCAAAAGGATTGACCAATTAAAATTTCATTTCCACAAAGTGATCAATTGGGTTAACCATTGAAATCTTCAAATGCATTAAATATCTAAATAGGTTCACCATATTAGACCTTCAATTACATGAGGTATTCAAATGGATTAACCATGTTGATCTTCACAAAGTTAATTTATTTATACCCTCAATGATCTTGGTTCTCATACATCAATTGGTTGAAAACCATTTGAACAAGTTGTACTTGAAACCAATTGAACAAATTAGATGTTTGGTCACCAATTGAACAAAATAGACGTTTGCACTTTGGGTCACCAAACGGTTTGAGATCGTTTGGTCCCAAATGCCCTTGAGACCGTTTGGTCCCAAATAGTCTTGAGACCATTTGGACTCAAATGGTCTTGAGTCCGTTTGGTCCAAACCTCCTCAAAACTGCATGGACCAAATATGGTGTCAACCAATCAAATTAAAATAGGGTTTCCAATGTTGGTTCTTTCAATCATTGAGTTCATGTATCCAATCATCAACTGGACCTATCACCATACTTCAATTGAGTTAAATAGGTCAACCTTCAACTGATTTGATCCTCAATTGACCCTCAATTGATCATCAATTAGGGTTTGAATCAATTGAATTAGGGTTTGGAATCGATGATCTTTCAACATTAACTAATGTGAAACTAGTTACTTTAAAACCATTGGACCATCATCCAAATTGGGCATGACCTGACCCCAAACGGTATTGAGGTCGTTTTGATGACCTCCAAACAGTCTTGAGACCGTTTTCCCATGTCAACATCAAAATCCAAGTCAATCAATCAAAGTTTGGATCATTAGATTGATCACCAAATCAGCATTTGATTGCACTTCAACTTAGTACCTTTGGATCTTCAATTGCTTAATCATACTCATCCCTAGACCTCCAAACGGTCTTGGGTGACCTCCAAACGGTCTTGAGACCGTTTGGATGAGCTCCAAATGGTATTGAGACCGTTTGGCTCATCCAACCCTTGGATTCTAGTGAAAAATCATTAGGGTTTGAGCTATTGAGTTGATAATCAAATCAACACTTAATTGCAAAGTGATTTGGTACCTTTAGACCTTCAATTGGTCAACCATGCTTAACCCTAGACCTCCAAATGGTCTTGAGTGACCCCCAAATGGTCTTGAGACTGTTTGGGTGATTCCCAAACGATTTTGAAACCGTTTGGGTCAATCAACCCAAAACATCAACTCATTCCAATGCAAAATCAGCACTTAGCCGATTAGGGTTAACACCATATATTTTGTCCTTCAAACACTTAACCATATCCAACCCTAGACCTCCAAACGGTCTTGGGTAACCTACAAATGGTCTTGATACCGTTTGGGTGATTCCCAAATGGTTTTGAAACCGTTTGGGTCAATCAACCCAAAACATCAACTCATTCCAATGCAAAATCAGCACTTAGCCGATTAGGGTTAACACCATATCTTTTTTCCTTGAAACACTTAACCATATTCAACCCTAGACCTCCAAACGGTATTGGGTGACCTAAAAACGGTCTTGAGACCGTTTGGGTGATCCCCAAACGGTTTTGAAACCGTTTGGGTCAATTAACCCAAAAAGTCAAATCAATCAAGTTGAAAATCAGCACTTAATCCAATTAGGGTTTGCCTAATAGATTAGCCTTCAAATCATGATTACTTTGGAATTAATCCATAACATTTGGTGGGTTATCAACCAAAATAATTAGGAACAGGATTCTCAAACGTTCAAACATTGTTCAACTCTTTCAAATGGTTTTGAAACTATTTTCTCTCAAAGGGTCTCAAACTGTTTGCTCTCAAACGGTTTGGTGAAACCGAATGGGCAAACATGTTGAAACCGTTTGGTCTAGATATTTGGGGAGGTGTGTGCTTATGATGATGTCATCATCATCAATATCCAAAATCACGAAATCTACTGTGATTTCCATGGATATTGCATCAATCAACCAAACTTAATTTTGGAAATGTAGAAATGATCACCAATTGATAAGGAATTGATTGCAATAATAAAATTAAGGGCTCAAGTTATAAAACCCTCCTCCAATTGAGCTCCAAAGCTTCAAGCTCACGGAAACAATGGTGGATGCAACTCATTTCACTATTATAAGGGTCTTCCTTAAGCTTAAAGTGAAAATAATTGGTTAGAATTGAAGATGGGAACGAGATATGAAGAATTTATGCATTGTTTTTCGATTTTTACCATGGATTCAAGGTGAAAGGAGGTCAAGAACCTTACCAACAGGTTGGGGGTCGTCTTAATGCTCCTCCACAGCTCCTTGGTCGATTTCCAAGCAAGGGGAAAGAAAGGAATCCGAAAAAGCCTTTGTTTTGGCTTGGAAAAGGTACTTTTATAAGAAAATTGAGGAGAGAGAAAATCTCTTATAAAAGTCTATTCATTCCAAAATTGTAGTCACCACTTACCCCTTGGTTTATTTCATGCAAGGACATCTCTATCCCCACCGAGATCCCTTCCATTATCCATGAATTAAGGGAAAAGAAATTAAGCACCTTAACCCTTATTATAAGAATATCCATATTTGAGTGGAAATTCTTTTTCTTATAATGATGGTAAGTGGAATTTTACCTCCTTAGGACATGATCGTGCCTTTTCAAGGCTTTAAGCTCATCAACACACATATTAATCCAACCATTTTAACTTTGGTTGAAGGCCCTTTTAATTAATACATACATTTTTGCCCTAAATTAAATTAGGGTTTCACTTAGGATTAAATCTTGATTATTTTAATATCAAAATTCTCTCTCCTCCAATTAAATTCAAATGAGGCGCCCTTCTCATTTTATTTGCTCTACATGATGCCAAGAAATATTAGGGACCTTGTTGAAGTGGTAATTTGCATATTGAACCCTAGGTTTTGGGTAAATTGCACATTACACCAAAACTAGATTTTAATGCACAAGGATTGCTTTACAAGCTTAATCTTGGTGCCCAAGCTTGTGAAAACCATACTAATACATCATATTCATTCTTATGATGTCTCAACATTAGAGGAAAATTTTATAATGTGCAATTTGCAAGTTAACCCCTCAACTTGGGTAATTTGCACTTTAGTCCAAAAATAAGCAAACATTGCTTCAACATTGTTCAAACAGGACCAAAATTGAAACATAAGTTTCTCATGAGCCCTAATTACTTTTCCCAAAATAATATTAAGCATTTACTCATCCTTATTAGGAAAAACATCCAGGGTTAACACATAACCCAGGTCAGGGATGTTACAGATACCTAATTCATGCACCTTTACATACACTTGGGTGAATTCACTTACCATATCATTTTATAGAACAAGCCTTTCAGGTGTGTGTACCATTTGCTTCCTACACCTTTGACTGGAAGGTGTTCGTGTGCCACTACTTTTCCAGTTCATCTCAGCATTGTCACCCTCACATTAAAAGCCAAAGTTGCCCGTGTCACCTGAAAGTTCTACATCATGACCTAAAAGAGGTCGGGATGACTATTGTGGTTGGGATGAAGAAGCATTATCAGATCTATCTAAGTAAACCACATCTTCATCCTCTAAGGCAAAGCTTGTTGGAAACTATTTTTTAGTTGAGGACATTACATGGTGACACCTCGTGATGTTTTTGCCCCCCCATCAACTAATACAATTATAATGATAGAAGGGGTGGTTAACCAATCATACTAGCTCATTGTTTCCCTAATAGGTAATGAGTTTTATTTAGTAGGTTATTCATACAACAAGCTTATGCTAAGTGTTCGTGAAATGTTTGACATATCTTAAGTGTATCCCTCCATTCCTAGGTATCAAGTATTATGGGCTAATGCATTAAATTGTCCCACCTAAAACCACTAAAGTTGGTCACAACTTTTAGCCAGACAAATTCTTTCATGAGTTTCTTCCATCAAGTTTTAATATGCTCCTATGTCATGCCAGGCCTCCCAATTTTCTTTGCCAATCAAGAAGCACATCCCTCCAGGCCTCTCAAGTAAACTGACCATCTATACATCTACCCACATCATATTGTTTTCTCGATGTAGCAACTAGAGCCTTTTTAGACTCCCTAGACCATACAACATGGAGACTCATCTTTTGAGAAGACATCTTAGCAATGATACTGCATTACATTTCAAATTGTGAGGGTGTAATGAGTTCTAAATATTGTGATTGACTTGGTACAAATAACCTAGTTATGCAATCACCTAGTTACAAAAGTAGGGTACTGTGCATAATTGTAGGTGTATTTGTACAACATTTGCATTTATGTGTACATATATAAAAGAATGTTGATTTGTTTAAGAAATCTCATACTATAAGGAATTTTTGTTTCATTTGGCTTAGGAAAGCCCATGTTTTTATTTGGTAATAGGTGATGTTTCCTAAACTTTAGTCTATTGGATCTACATCTAAGTACAACCACTGATATCACCATCACAAGGAATTTGTACATCTACAAAACATGCACAACCCATTTAGGAAACACAGAAAAATGAAAAATGGAAGTACCCCAATGGACTACAATAATTAAGTCAAACTTGATGCTCAACAAACTTGACCTGCTCTAATGTCTCAACATGATAATAGTTGTGTGCATACAAAAAGAAACATGACATAATATACCCAACAACATACATATTACGGGGTAATCTATTAGAAAATGGGGACATCAAACACAATGGTTCATATCCATGTCAAAAATCATTCCAGTCCATTCTAGGGAAAAACACATCTAAGTGACGTTATGAATAGGTATACAAGATGTGGTCAAACCTGAAATGACTTCCACTATAAATAGGGAATTGTCAACTGAATTTCCATTAACAATCATTTGTTTAGAAAATAGGTTAAACCAATTTCATCAATGGTTTTGTAGTTTGTCCTAAACTGATCACCACTAATGCGCACAAGAAATTTGTGGACAAAAAATCAATGCCAATTGGATATTAGATGCACACAATTACAAACATTTGGAAAACTACAACAAATGTGTCATGAGTAAATTCAATACAATGTGAATGTAGCAAGATGATGATGTCAAACAAGAAGAAGAAGAATATGAACCAAATTCAAGAAAATGTGGCATGAAAATGAAGTGGTGGTTCAAATCAATTTAGAATATTTTGTGACCCAATGTTTGAAAATAGTGCTTAATTTGAAATCTATACTGAAGTCCAATATAAATTGGCTTGGTGGATGTAATGAACAATAATTTCATGGGAAACAAATTCATATCATATGTAATTTAGAGATTGTTTGAATATGTAGAACATATTAATCATGCCCTTAGGGATCTACTAAACAATTACCTTGGTGGACATACTGATTTGAACATATGGAACAATAATTGCATGGCCAACAAATTCATACCATAAGGAAATCAAGATAGTCTCAATATGTAGAACATATTAATCGTGCCCTTGGTGGATGTACTGAACTATAACCTTGGTGGATATACTTATTCGAACATATGGAACAATAATTTCATGGTCAACAAATTCATACCATATGGGAATCATAGGCGGTCTGAAATTTATATTAAAATCCATATGGAAATATTTGGACACGAAAATTATTACATAACATTCATGGATGTACTGATTTGGACCCTATTTTCTTATATAGGATCTAATTTCTACATCTGGAATAGTCTTGATATGTACAACATATTACTCATGCCCCGGTAATTCAGTACAGTTAATACTAGTCCGAGATTACCTGTACATGTTAATAAATGAAATGTAGTACAACTCAACACATTCTGAGCAAGAGAACGTAAAAATTAAGTAGTAACTCATTCACAAGTCTGTATTTAAACCTAGGTGTGTGCTTAATTACAAACCACGCTCTAAAGAATAAATAGAAATCTAGTTAATTGTCTAGATCCAACCAGCTAGTTGACCACAAAAGAGTAACTAAATTATTTTGAGACTAACTAATATTCATACAATGTATACTTACTATTAGTATATGTGCTATACTGTGTGATGTTATGCTATTTCTTTTGTTATGGGCTTTAGACTTGTCTTATCTATAGAATTTTTTTTTCTTTTATCTCATATTGCCTAACTCTGTCTATTGGGTTACTCTCTTATCCTATAAAAGAGAGTCCACATTATGTTTTACACATATAATAAACATTTCCCTATTCTATATGGTATCAAGGACATATGATCCAACCTAACCTATCATGTCTCCATCAACCCTAGACACCACCCATCCCTTCACCAACCCTAACCGCCATCTACCAACCCTACCTACACCCCAACCTTCCCCTTCCTAGCCGTCGCTGAGCCCTGCTGCCGCCGCCCCATCTCCTTTGCTTTTCCCCTTGCTGCCACTGCCCCTTCTCCTACTCCTCTCTCTTGCCATCACCACTACCTCCTTCTCTTCCTCCCTTGACCCTACTACTCCACCAACCTACTATCGCTCCTACCCTCCAACACCTCCCATCCTGCCGCCACCACGACCGCTCTATCCCTTCCTACTTTTTCCCTCTCCACCCAAATTCCACCATTATCCCCTCTCCATCATCTAGTCACCACATTCATATTCCTTCCTTCTTCCTTCTCCATCTCAGTCATTAGGTATTTTTATAAAATAGCATGTTGATGTCTAAATGGTTTATGTTTTCTATCTACCTACACCTCATGACTGAGTAATCTTCTCTCCATGTTGGCATAGGTCTTTCTCTCTTCTTTTGCCCCTATGTGGGTTTCTCAAATATGATGCTTCAAATATGCTACTTCTCATACTACTCCATTGTGAGTTTTTCCAGATCTATTAATCTAGGTTTCTACTGCCCATGCATTTGGTTACTGCTTCAACTGCTACCTACTGACTACTGCTACTTCCTACTATTGCTGCCCCTGAGTTGGGTCCCTTTTGTTTGCTTCTACATCTTGCCACCTTTTGACATATTCTTATGATGGAATCCTTTGTCTCCCTTCAATTTCTATGCGTCACTACGGTGAAGTTAGATGGATCCAACTTTCACACTTAGTCTGCAACCTTCAAGCTCTTTGTCAAATCTCAAGGACGTTTTTCACATCTTATCTCTAATGGTCTAGCTATACATGCTGAGAATGCCGATGATAAAACCGAACAAGCTTATGATATGTGGTCTAAGGAGGATTTTGGCATCATGGTATGGATGTTTAATAGTTTTGATCTTAAAATCAGTTAGTCACTTCATCTATGAACTACCAAATCCATGTGGGACCATCTCTCACATGTTTACTCTCATAAAAAAACCCAAAGAAAGTGTTTGATATTTTCAAATAATTTGCTAAGAAGGAGTACTCAACTATTGACTCTATGGAGGATTATTATAATCAATATTGTACCCTCTGGTATGAGTTTGAGGTTTATCACCCCGTCTCCATTGATCTAACTGAAATACAATGCCAACACAATGAACTTCAAATGGTGTAATTTCTTGTGAGCTTACCCCACTCGTTCTCTGGAGTGGTAGATCAAATATTTTTAAATGACCTATAAGCCTCACTATGTGACATCCTAAAATGGGTTCAATGCATATCATCAATCTCTCCTTTGTTACTAGACCACTCTGATGCTGCTCTTGTTGTATGCTCGGGAGATTCCTTTCATGGCTGAGGATGTGGTCACGATCATGGTCGCTCTAAAGTTAGACCTAGTCATGATTCTTCTTCGACTGGTCCCAATTATTTTGAATCATGGTATTGTAACATCTGAAAATGCACCAACGGTACTAAGGACTACTGTTGGATCAAGCATGGTGAGCCTGTATGGGTAAATCAGATCACTAATGATCAACCTAATTTTACACCATCCTCTTCATCTCAACCCTTTGTGGAGTGGATTTGGTCTGAGTTCAACAAGCTGCTTTAGGCTCGTCTCGCTCCCTCCACTACTAATGCCTCTACTGATGGAGGTTCTGCTCTTCTTGCATCCTCGACACCTTATGGTATAAGTAAATGGGTGATTGATTCTGGTGCCACCTCTCATATATCTAGAAATTCTGCGTTATTTTATGAACATCATAAAACTTCTTATGTTCCACCTATTACACTTGTGGATGGTTCACATACCCCAATATCTGGCATGGGGAATATCTACACTCTTGACAAATTATTATCACGTTAAACCCTTTATGTTCCAAATTTTTCTTTGGATTTGTTATCTGTTAGTAGAACTATAAAGAGCCTACGATGATCTATCACTTTTGATTCAGATGGTGTTGTTTTTTAAGATTCTTACACAAGGATGAGGATTGGTTTGATACATGAGGGACCAGACATGTTATACTACTTAGATCCACCGAAGACAACTTCTCTGTTGAGAACATCCATCACCAACCTTCAATGGCATTATGGACTGGTGCATCCATCTACTACTAAATTGAAGCATTTACTTCCTGCTATTTTAGATTCTATTTTTCATTGTGAAACTTGCCAATTAGGCAAAAAAATTGTGCTACTTTTGTAAGAAAAATTGTATTGGGTCCAAGCAATCTTTTGATATTGTGCATGCTAATGTTTGGGGTTCCTGTTCTATTCCAAGCATTTCTAGATTTCAATACTTTATGATCTTTATTGATGATTTTTCTAGAACTACATGGTTGTTTTTACTAAAAGATTGTTACCATATGCTTGACACTATTTGTTTGTTTTTTGTTGTAATCCATACCCAATTTGATAAACCCATCAGAGGTTTTTGCAATGATAATGCTCTAGAATTTGTGCAATTGTCTTTCAACCTATTTTGTCACAAGATGGGTAATATTCATCGAACTTCATGTTCATATACTCCACTACAAAATGGGGTTGCTAAATGCAAAATTGGCATCTATTGGAAGTTGTCTGCACCCTTCGTTTTCATTATCATGTACTCCAAACCTTTTGTCCTGAAGCTATCTCAACTTCCTATCACCTAATTAATCACATGCCCTGTTCTATCCTTGGAAATCAGGTACCTTTTTAAATATTAAACCCTAATGCCCCAATTCTTAGTGTGCCTCCTTGGATTTTTGGCTGCACTTTCTTTGTCAAAAACATTCATCATGGTTTGACTAATCTTGACCCAAGGTCTACCATATGTGTGTTCTTGGGTTACTCTTATACTCAAAAGGGTTATAAGTTCTATGATCCCTCTGCGAAGAATTTTTTTGTTAGTGTTGATGTAGTCTTCTTTGATAATATTCCATACTAGTCTATAGTAGGTTCTTCACTGACATTTGAATTGTAATTGATACACCTCTAGCTATGTCAGTTGACACTAACTTGCCTCCTCTGGATGTGACCCCATCCCCATCTTCAAAAGTATATCAACAACACCCAAGAACTACAACTCCCTCCATGGCCCCTCCATATACAATCCCTCAATCCTCATTGATAGATCCACCTCTTCCTCAAGTATTTTCTAATTTGGATGTTCTTATTAGTCTATGAAAATGGACTAGGTCTTGCACTCAACTTCCTATTGGCAATTTTTGTTCAACTACTAACCTTGGTGTGAATTTTGCCAATTTTACCTCTGCTTTATCTGCTATAGCTATTGCTAAGAATGCATCACATGCTTTACAACATCCTGTGTGGCTCCAGGCTATGGAAACTGAAATGCAGGCCCATACTGATCAACATACGTCAGACTTGGTTGGTTCCCCTACTGATTTCTTGCTCGTCAGGTGTCTCTAGGTTTTATTGTAAAGTATCAACCTGATGGCACAATTGAATGATTGAAATCTCATCTTGTGGTTGAAGGATACACTCAAACATATGGAGTAGATTACTTTGTGATTTTGTCAATTGTTGCATGTTTGAATACTATTTGTGTTCTTACATGTGTGGCTGTAAATTGTGATTGGCCTCTGTTTTATATAGATGTTAAAAATTCTTTTTATTATGGTGATCAACATGAGGACGAATACATGGAGCAACCACATATATTTTTACTTAGGAAGAGTGCTCCAAAGTGTTCAGGTCACACATAAAAATCTATGGATTGAAATAGAGTCCCTGCGCCTGGTTTGACAATCTGAGTAGTATTCTTCAAAATGTCAACTTGTTAAATAAGAAAAATTCATCTAGACTTTTCGTTCTGATTATTTATGTTGATGATATAATTTTGTTTGGGAGTGATCAAGAAGGCATCCAGGCTACTAAAGAGTATTTAGAAGAACACTTTGTCACTAAAGATCTTGGAAAATTAAGATATTTTTTGGGTATCAAAATCTCTCACTCTTCCTCAGGTATTTGCTTATCTCAAAGAAAATGTGTTTTGGATCATTTGTCAGAAACTGGAATGCTTGGAGAAAAACCCGCTACTACTCCCCTAGATCCTAATACAAACTAGGATGATGATACTTCTCCTCCATACCCTGACAACCAACTATATTGTCCACTAGTTGGTAAACTTATACATTTGACAGTGACAAGGATGAACATTACTTCTTTAGTAGGCCTAGTCAGTAGATATCTGGATAAACCTAGACGATGCCATTGGGATGTTGTGTGGCTCATTTTGAAATATCTGAAAAATTACTCAAGAAAGGCTTATTTTATAGAAATCATGGGTTGATTGGTTCAACACTTGAAACAGACGGTTCACTTAATTTCCTATTTTGAATCACATTGGCTTTCAATAATGAATTAATGCACAACATGAGGTCATCAATCCTTGATCCAATCATATTGATCATTGAATCGGGTGATTCATAACTTGAAATGGTCTTGATCCAATCATATTGATTATTAAACTAGATGGTTCATAGTGTACTCTGATCCAGATTATGTAGGCAGCATGATAGACTGCAAATCTACTTCTAGTTATTGTACCTTTATGGGAGGTAATGTTGTACTTGGTGCAACAAGAAACAAATTGTAGTCACATGCTCTAGTGCTGAAGCTGAGTATAGAGATATGACTCATACTGCTTGTGAACTGTTATGGGTCCATGGTCTCCTAAAATAATTTGTTATTTCTGACCCAAATCCTATTCCTACGCATTGTGACAATAAGCTTGTGACATGTTTTATTACCGCACTAACAAATTCACTCGGGGTTGAAATCCCTGAGCTTTTACCAAAACCTTGTGCAATAATACCACCCGTAAGTGGACGGGTCTTATCACAATATAGTTAAGGATCAAATCCCAAGGGACAATGTTTTTTAGAATCATTGATAGTCTAGTCCAGTTCAAGTAAGGCTAATATTTAGAACAAATATTGAGTTGAGTTTAATTAAACTAAGTATAGGAAAGTAAAGAGCAGAATTAAAGTCAATTTAGATTAATGATATGGAATCACTGGAATGGTCCCATGTTTCACCACAACTACTCATGCAAAGACATCCCATCACAAACATCTAGGCAATATCTAACTATCCAAATAGAACTACTGCAAACCCTCCCTGAGGGATGTTTAGGTTCGCATAAGCATCACCTTAGGCATCAGATGTCTCATCGCCATCTGGATCATGCACTTACGGTTCCAAAGATAAAAATTTCCAACTAAAGTTGTGGCCCTCCCTGAGGGATGTTTAGGCACACAGAAGCATCACTGTGGGCTAGATGGCTCGTCTCCTCACAAATCATACACTTATGACCTCAAGGAATCCCTTTCTATTTCTAGTTAGGGAGTCAACTGCATTAATCGATAGGCAAGTAGGAGATTAATCTACAAGCAAACATCGACGATTAACTACGAAGATACAACTATCTAACTGAAGTTGTGGCCCTCCCTGAGGGATATTTAGGCCACAGAAGTGTCACCATAGGCTAGATGGCTCGTCCCCTCATGGATCATACACTTACGACCTCAAGGAATCCCATTCTATTTTTCATTTGGGAGTCAACCTCATTAATCGAGATTCTACCCTACATATAGAAGTTCTCACAACATAGGGAAGAACAAGATAAAAGCAAGCAGGTAATCAATCTACAAACATTAACGATAAACAACGAAATGAAAAGTTATATACATTTCCATGGAATGTTTAACAAGAGAACATGCTTGCATGGGAAGTGGGGCTAGTCCCCGCACCCCATAGATGTAATGACCCTACCTTCTGATAACTCCCAATAAGGGAGACTAGGAGGTCAGAGCCATTATTCCAATTTCCGGATCAAAGGTTCGACAAATAATCAATAATAATTATCAAATTCTACCAGACTATACTGAAAAGCTGTGATAAAATAAAATGTTTCATACCTTTTGAAAACTTGGATTTCTAAACTTCTATCCACGTAGGAATTCTATTCTAACTAATCCTCCTTGCACATTAATTCATGTATTCACAATATGACAATTTACTGTTTGTCCTTTTGGGTTTGTACCTAAAACTCCAAAAAACAAAATGTCGGTTAACATAAAGTTGGTATGTGGGGGAAACAATAATTGTGTAATTAATAACAACATATTGCAGTCAATTACAATTTAGAAAACAACTTTATGTTTTAAATATAACTACTCGATCCATATGCACCCTATCCTCTGCGCTGTCCCTGTAGTGGACCTGGATGCTACCTTCCTTATGCTAGATCCCCATTATACCCCTCATGATCCTACCTAATAGGTGAATAAGTTTCTAGGGTTGAGTCACATGCCACTACCCGTAGGTAGCTCACTCCTTAACTCATTGTGTGCTAAAGAGTCTCATGGCACTACACGTGCGTAGCCCAATTTCTAACTCATGATAGCCTAGACCTTACTCTAGGTTACCCTTTTTAGCATTTGTAAAGCCACAGAGGAGGACCCAGATCTAAGTCGGTTATATATATATTTATAGTGATAATCATAGTCACTTTATAGTTGCATGAAATAAAAGTCATCTGAGCAATTATTTTCAGGCAACTGATAAAAACGTTCAGGAATCACCGTGAAACTGAAGCGACTATTCATATGAGTAACCACATACCTGTAACTGTAGATTTGGAGACAAAATCAACTATGTAGAGAACACCCAATCAAGCAAGAAAAATGCACAGAAATCCTGAAATAAACATACCAACTTCCTTTTATCAATATTTATCCAATTTCATCTTATTCCTTAGGATTTCTATTCCAATTTTAGGGTTTCCTTTGAAATTAGGGTTTTTCCTCCACTTTTGGTATTATGAACCCAAATTCAACAAAACTACATAAAACCTTTAAATTTATCATTTTAATACTCCTAACATACTTAGGAACATTATTTAGTAACTTATTTCCTTAATCCGAAATAAACATGGTTTTTCTCTTTTTTCACCCTAAATTAGGGTTTCTATATGTATTATCCTTCAATTATTGATCAAAACCCTAAATTAGTCAACTTTGCTTGCAAAATGGATGAAAACTCTATTTTAATATACAATAGGCTAATACACTTCAAATTAACCTATTAAACCGCAAAGATTCATCATTTATATTCAATTAGGGTTTCTAATTACCCTTTTAATACCTTTTTCTATCAAATTAATAAACGTTTGCAAAACGAGATAGAACTAGGTTACCAAACCATTTTTATATTGTTCCTCGTATTTTTCTAAGAAACTTTCATATATAAAGTTTTCTCATTGGAGATTCCTAGCTATTTCTGTGAATTTCACAAGGGAAATGCCTTTTCTGGATTATTTGAGCAGAGATAGCTAATTATCGAATTTTGATGTCCGTTTGATCAATGCGTCATTAGTCCGCTAATCAGATCTGATGCTCCACATTGATCGGCTCCACTACGCGACTCACTTACGTGCGCCAACCCTGGATCGTTGGATCTCCTCACGAGTCCACGATAGTCCCTGATTGCACGATAGCTCATCTTCTTCTTCTTTCCTTGCTACTCGAACCATGGTGGTGCCGAGGGGGAGTCCTCACCAGAGAGAGAGAAATCAAGAGAGAGAGAGAGAGAGTGTGTGTGGGAGCTTGGGAAGTGGTCGTTGAGGTTCATGAGGGTGAGAGGAAGCGAGAGGGGACCTATTTATAGGGTGTGTGGGCTTCCTTAGGGTTCCTTCAACCCTGTCGCCACCCTAGTCCTTGGCCCAATAGGGCATTTCGTGTAGACTCTTCCAGAGAGAAACAAATTGGGGTCTAGGGGGTTCAGGATCCTCTCTCAGACTCGAAGTAGTTGTTTCCAAGCTCGCACATTCATTGGATTGTGAGAAAATCGAAGGGGAAAGTCCCCCTATAAACAGCCTGAGACCGAGTTCCACTGGAACTCAACGATGTGCGGTGCCCATTGGATCAAGATGCAATGACCCACATCTCACACGTTCAACCAAAAAGGAAGGGATTTTCCTATTTTCAAAATAAATCCTATTTTTTGAGGATAAATGGAAACATCCATAACTCCCAAATCATAACTCCTTTTTTTTCTCAAATTTTAAGGGAACCTCGTTTATGATTTAATCTCTCATCGTATTGGGATCATTATATAAAGAAAGTGGGTCATTTTATTCAGTTCCAAGTTAACACTTAAATATTTATATTTCCACATAATTTCTCTTTCCCTAGCCATTATATTATTATCCCGAGTTCCTTGAACCTCAAGGAACCTTAATATTTTGAAATTCCATTTTTGTGAAATATTCCTTTGCCCTTTATTCTTCTTTTATCTATTTTCTTATGTATTCCTTTATCCAATTGAATTCCTTTCTCTTTTCTTTTTCTTTTTCTCTCAATTGGGCTCAATAGCCAATAAAGCCCATTAAGAAGACAAACAAAGCTATTATGCACGAAAATCATTCAAATCAAATCATTAAATCAACCATTGATTCCATTTATCTTTGTAAAGGATATTTACAAATTGCATTACATGGTTTAGAAAAATGGGCTATAACATCCTCCCCACCTTATAGGAATTTTGCCCTCAAAATTCAGCAATCATACAAACAAATTAGGATATGCTTTTTCCATGTCCATCTTCAGCTCCCGTGTGGCTTCATCCTCTCCATGGTGCTTCCAAAGAACCTTTACCATCTCTATATTCTTATTTCTGAGCTCTTTCACCTTGGTATCTAGAATCCGCAAAGGTAACTCAGGATAAGTTAGCTTCCCTTGAAGCTCAATGGGTTCAATGCTCAGCACATGGCTCAGATCTGGCACATATCACTTCAGATTGGACACGTGAAACACATCATGCATCATACTATATTAAGGGGGTAACACCAAATGATATGCAGCTTCACCAATCCATTCTAATACTTCAAGAAGACCCACGTATCGGGGACTCGACTTTCCTCTGTTCTTAGATATAGCTCGGAGCAGTCATATTTTTAGAAAAACATGTTCTCCCACAGTGAAATGCACATCAGTACGTCTCACATCATCATACGACTTTTGTCAATCCTGGGCTCTCTTTAGCCTTTGCCTGATCAAAGTGACTTTATTAGCATACACTTGGAGTTCATCTGATCTCAACAAGGTCCTTTCACCAACATCATCCCAGTGAAGTGGTGACTGACACGGTCTCCCATATAGAGCTTCATATGGAGGCATCCCAATACTGGCTTGATAACTGTTGTTGTAGGCAAACTCAACTTATGGTAGGTACTACTCCCATGATCCATCCCAATCGAGCACATAAGCTCTCAATAGATCCTCTAAGGCCTGGATTGTCCTTTCTGACTGACCATCTGTCTGGGGGTGATATGCAGTACTGAATTTCAACCTTGTACCAAGTTCCTATTGAACTTGATTTCAGATCTTGGAAGTAAACTTTGGGTCTCTATCGGAGATGATGGAACCGGGCATGCCATGTAAACACACTATCTCTCTGATATACAACTCATCTAAGTCTGATACCTTGGCAGTGGTCTTCAGGGCAAGGAAGTGTGCTGACTTGGTAAGGTGATCTACCACAACCCATATAGCATCATGACCTTTCTTAGTCTGAGGCAGACCCACCACAAAATCCATGGCAATCTGCTCCCATTTCCATTTTGGAATCTCTATAGACTGTAAAAGTCCACTGGGTCGTTGGTGTTCAGCCTTCACCATTTGGCACGTAAAACAGCTGGCCACATATGCCGTAATATCTCTCTTCATTCCTGGCCACTAGAAAAACCTCTACATGTACTTAAACATCTTGGTAGTTCTAGGGTGCACCGCGTACTTAGAGCCATGAGCCTCTCGTAGGATACATTCCTTCAACGATGAGTCATTAGGAACCCATATATGATTCTCAAATCTGATCCCTCTATCTATTCCCGATGAAAGACGGGTCTGTGGCTTCTTCATCAAGACCTTCATCTTGTCAAGTTCCCCACTGGCCAACTATGCTACTACAATCTCACCCAACAATTTTGACTATATCTGGATGTTGGCCAATCGAACTCGATCATCAAACGGTTGAGGAGACCACTCTACCAGCTCTTCTAAGCTCTTCCACTGACTAGACAAAATAGCTGCACACCTGAGTTGTTGTTGACTCAAAGCATCAGCTACGACATTCACCTTCCCTGGATGATAAGCGATGGTGAAGTCATAATCCTTCATCTAATCCATCCATCATCGTTGTCGTAGGTTTAAGTCTTTTTGTGTCAGGAGGTACTTCAGGCTCTTATGGTCAGTGAGGATCTCAAAAGTAGCACCATACAGGTAATGCCGCCAAATCTTCAATGCATGAATGATAGCAGCTAGCTCTAAGTCATGTGTCGAGTAGTTCACCTCGTTGGGCTTGAGTTGTCATGAGGCATATGCAACCACATGCCGATTCTGTTCCAACACACAGCCAAGACCCATCTTCGATGCATCGGTGAAAATCATGAAACCCTCATTGCCTGATGGTAGAGTCAAAACTGGGGCAGTGGTCAGCTTCTCCTTCAGCTCTTGGAAATGAGCCTCACACACATCAGACCACACAAACTTCACATGCTTCTAAGTTAACATGGTCAAAGGCAAGGAGATCTTTGAGAAATCCTTGATGCAGCACTGATAGTACCCATCCAACCCCAAGAAATTGTGAATTTCTGAGGGATTCTTTGTTGTAGGCCAATCTCAAACTGCTGACACTTTAGTTGGATCTACAACGATCATTCCTCTTGAGATGATGTGTCCGAGAAACATGACTTGGTCTATCCAAAACTCACATTTGGAGAATTTCCCGTAGAACTTCTGCTTTCTCAAGATATCAAGGACTTTACTTAGGTGGTCTTGGTGTTGATCTAAGTCATATGAATAAACCAATATGTCATCTATGAACACTATGAAAAATGAGTCAAGGAAGGGTTGAAACACACTATTCATAAGGTTCATGAAAACACTAGTGCATTGGACAACCCAAAAGGCATAACCACAAACTCATAGTGGCCATAACATGTTGTAAAAGCAATTTTTGGGATGTCCTCATTCTTGACTCTCACCTAGTGGTACTCTGATCTTAAGTCAATCTTGGAAAAGATTCGTGCAGACTTCAACTGGTCAAACAAGTCATCTATTTGGGGTAAAGGGTGTTTATTCTTAACGGTAGCCTGGTTGATCATCCGATAGTCTATGCACATTCAGAGTGAACCATCCTTTTTCTTTATAAAAAGAACTGGTGCTCCCCATGGTGATGTGCTAGGGCAGATAAAACCCTTATCTAGCAATTCATGTAATTATTTCTTCAACTCGAGCAATTCCGTAGGGGCCATCCTATAAGGGGCTCGTGAAATAGGGCTTGTCTTGGGAGCTAACTGTATGGAGAAATCTACCTCTCTTTCGGGAGGAATTTTGGGTAGATCATCTGGGAAAACATCTACATAGCTCCTGACTACCTCTATTTACTCTAAGGGTTGCACCCTGGGTTCTGGCTCGGTGACTAATGCCAGGAAAGCTCGACACCCTTTACTCATCATCCGCTCTGCTTTCAAGGCTGACACATATAGGCTGGTGGTGGTATCTTTCCTACCCCTAATGATGAAAGGCGGGTGACCTGGTTTCTTAATGATCACTTTCTTCTCCCTACAGTCAATATTGGCCCTATAAGTATAAAGCCAGTCCATACCAATGATCACATCAAAGTCATTCATATCAAGAAGGATAAAGTCTGTAGGAAACTCATGATCTTGATATTTCATAGGTAACACCGAAGTTTTCAAAAGAGATGTAAAGATCCAACCATTCAGGGTTGTAACATCTAAGACATACCCTAAATCCTTGATATCCAAACAAAGCATAGTTGTGAGATTTCTCAAAATGAAAGTATTAGTATATCAAGAGTCAAACAAAGCTTTTACATTGTGTCCCATGACTTAAAGCATGCCTACATTGTTTTTCACCATACATTAGACTATTACATGCTTAACTTGAAACATAAAAGAAAGCTCTAAGGGTTATTACCCTCGACCAACCGATTAGCATTTGCTTGAGCCTCCTCATTGTCAATAGCAAACACTCGATCATGTCTTTTTTCTCCAGCAGGTGGGGTGACAACTATAGGTGGGGCTACCACAGGCGGGGCTGCTACTGGTGGGGCTGCTACTGGTCTTGGTCCTTTTGGATCTGGTAGAGGGAAAACAGATTGTAGATGTCCTTCTTGATGGCATCAAAATCTTGTCTTCTTATTGTAGCGACACTCACCGGCGTTCCCCTTTCCACATGTGTGACATAGCGGTCGGTTGTTCTCTTGATGGGGTTTTCCTTTTCCTCCATGTTTTCCTTTGGCATGATTACACCCTTAACCTTTCTTGTGGTTCTTCTTCTGGCCTTGGGTTCCTTCAGTGAAACCCAAATATCCCCTGGGTGGATTCTGAACTGGCATCACTGTCCTCTCCATGTCTAAAGTAGTGTTGTAAGCTTCAGAAAATGTTTTAGGTTTACTTGCCATCACACAGGGCTTGATGGTAGGGTGAAGATGCTCTATGAAGTGATCCACCCTTCTTTCCTCATCCATCTTATACCCAAAACACTCCAGGATTCGAAACTTGCGCCAAAAGTCTGCCACAGATGAGTTTCCTTGAGTCATGTTGGTGAACTCCCTTTCCTTTTCCTTCTTAGTTGAGACAGGGATGAATCTGGCGGTGAAGATCGTCTTGAAGTCAGCCCATGCCATTGGTTCCTCAGTCAGATCTCGGCCTATGATGTGAGTCTCCCACCATATATTGGCTGCTCCTTCTAGGAGGTCAGCAGCAACGAGGACCTTCTTGCTCGACTGTACCTCAAGCATGCAGAATCCATTCTCGACTGCAAGCATCCAAGCTTCCACCTTATCGACCACCTCGGATTTATCTTCTCCCCAAAACTTCTCAATGTTCAACTTTATGAAGTCTAAAATGGTGGCTCCCAGTCGAGGTCGAACAGGAAGCGGCTCGCCATTTTCATCTCTAGGTATATCTCAGAGAGCCAAAGCTCTAATGGCCTCCGTCAACCTCTTTTGTTGCTCCATCCACAAAGCATCATGGGTGTGGATCATCATGGTTGGTTCTGGACCACCTGCTTGGTTCTCTTCCATCTTGTCTTCCTCCTCGTACACATGTTGTTCCTCATACCCCTGGTCCTCCTCTTGATCAAGGTTACTGAAGGGTATGAGGTCAGGATTGGGGACCTCATGAGTGGTTTCTTCAGGTCTCTTCCTCTTCTTTGAAGAATCTCCACCATGGTTCCTCTTCCTCTTCTCAGAAGTCACGTTCCCTTTGCGTGAAGGTTCACCACCATTGGTGGCATTCGGGACAACCACGGTCTTCACGCAAGCCATCTGCATAAGCATACAAATAGACCCTTTTAGTCTATACCTTTAAGCTAATTATACTTATGTCGATGACGTCTTATTACATATCTTTTATTAGTTTAATGGAGGATTCATTAATCCTTAACTTAATTAACCTTACCACATGAGGGTGAGGAAGAGAGAGAAAAACCCTAACTCTTAAAATCCTTAATATAATGTGTGATGAGAAGGGATGACTAAGATGAGAGTCCTAAATGTATCTTACTTCACACTGATCTGGGAGTCCTCGTATTCCGACTAACGGTGTGGAGGGAAATATTGCCAGCCCCCAGATGTGATCCTATTCTAGACACTTCTATCTTTCAGAAAATCCTCTAATAACTCCCTTGGGTTCTACATAGTTTGTAAAATTCAAAAATTATTAAGGATTAAATGAGGAACCTTGGCTCTGATACCAAATGTAACGACCCCGCCTTCCGCTAACCCCCAATTAAGGGAGACTAGGAGGTTAGAGCCGTTATTCCAATTTTTGGATCAAAGGTTCGACAAATAATCAATAATAATTATCAAATTCTACCAGATACTGAAAAGTTGTGATAAAATAAAATTTTGCATACCTTTTGAAAACTTGGATTTCTAAACTTCTATCCATGTATGAATTCTATTCGAACTAATCCTCCTTGCACATTAATTCATGTATTCAAAATATGCCAATTTACTGTTTGTCCTTTTGGGTTTGTACCTAAAACACCGACAAACAAAATGTCGATCAGCATAAAGCTGGTATGTGGGGGAAACAATAATCGTGCAATTAATAACAACATATTGTAGTCAATTACATTTAACAAGAAACTTTATGTTTTAAATATAACTGCTCGATCCATACGCACCCTATCCTATGCGTTGTTCTTGTAGTGGACTTGGATGCTACCCTCCTTATGGTAGATCCCCATTAAACCCCTCATGATCCTACCTAATAGGTGAATCAGTTTCTAGGGTTGAGTCACATGGCACTACCCATAGGTAGCCCACTCCTTAACTCATGGTGTGCTAAAGAGTCTCATGGCACTACACGTGGGTAGCCCAATTTCTAACTCATGATAGCCTAGACCTTACTCTAGGTTACTCATTTTAGCATTTACAAAGCCACAGCGGAGGACCCAAATCTAAATCGGTTATATATATATATATATATATATATATATATATATATATATATATATATATATATATATATATATATATATATATAACCATAGTGATATATATATAGTGATAATCATAGTCACTTTATAGTTGCATGAAATAAAAGTCATCCAAGCAGTTATTTTCAGGCAACCGATAAAAACATTTGGGAATCTCCGTGAAACTAAAGCAAATATTCATAAGAGTAACCACATACCTATAGTTGCAGATTTGGAGATAGAATCAACTATGTAGAGAAAACCCAATCAAGCAATCAAAACGCACAGAAATCCTGAAATAAACATACCAACTTCCTTTTATCAATATTTATCCAATTTCATCTTATTCCTTAGGATTTCTATTCCAATTTTAGGGTTTCCTTTGAAATTAGGGTTTTGCCTCCACTTTTGGTATTATGAACCCTAATTCAACAAAACTACATAAAACATTTAAATTTCTCATTTTAATACTCCTAACAGACTTAGGAGCATTATTTAGTAACTTATTTCCTTAATCCAAAATAAACATGGTTTTTCTCCTTTTTCACCCTAAATTAGGGTTTCTATATGTATTATCCTTCAATTATTGATCAAAACCCTAAATTAGTCAACTTTGCATGCAAAACGAATGAAAACTCTATTTTAATATACAACAGGTTAATACTCTTCAAATTAACCTATTAAACCACAAAGATTTATCCTTTATATTCAACTAGGGTTTCTAATTACCCTTTTAATACCTTTTTCTATCAAATTAATAAACTTTAGCAAAACGAGATAGAACTAAGTTATCAAACATTTTTATATTGTTCCTCGTATTTTTCTAAGCAACTTTCATATATAAAGTTTTCTGATTGGAGATTCCTAGCTAATTCTATGAATTTCACAAGGGAAAAGCCTTTTCTCGATTATTTGAGCAGAGATAGCTAATTACCGAATTTTGATGGTCATTTGATCGATGTGTCGCTGGTCCGCTGATCAGATCTGATCCTCCGCATCGATCGGCTCCACTACGTGACTCACTTAGGGCACATTTGGTTTGTAGGATTTACTGAAATCCTATATTCTGTCCATCCTGCATTACTGAAATACTGCATTCTTAAAATCTCGCAAAGTAAAATTTTATGTTTGGTTTGCTGGATTTTGTAAGTGTGGGATTTATTTTTTTCGTGTCTACCATCTTGTCCATGATGGATTTTGGCGTCCGGGAGAATTTTGATGGAGACCAAAATGCGGGATTCCTATTATGTCTGAAAATCTCGGGATTAGCCCCATTTCTCGAATCCTGCAAACCAAACATAAAATTTGCTGAACTGGAGTCCAGAATACAATCCAATATGGCAAAATCCAGGTAACCAAACATGCCCTTATATGCGCCGACCCTGGATCGTTGGATCTCCTCGTGAGTCCACGATAGTCCCTGATCGTACGGTAGTTGCTCATCTTCTTTTTCTTTCCTTGGTGCTCGAACCGTGGCAGCGCTGAGGCGGAGTCCTCACCAGAGAGAGAGAGAGAAATCAAGAGAGAGAGAGAGAGAGAGCATGCGAGAGCTTAGGAAGATTTTTGTGAGGGTGAGAGGAAGCGAGAGGGGATCTATTTATAGGGTGTGGGGGCTTCCTTAGGGTTCCTTCAACCCTGCCGCCGCCCTAGTCCCTGGCCCAATTGGTCATTTTATGTAGACACTTCTAGAGACCAACAAATCGGGGTCTAGGGGGTTCGGGATATTCTCCTGGACTCAAAGTAGTTATTTCCAAGCTCGCACATTCATTGGATTGCGAGAAAATTGAAGGGGAAAGTCCCCCTGTAAACAGCCCGAGACCAAGTTCCACTGGAACTCAATGATGTGCGGTGCCCATTGGATCAAGATCCAATGGCCCACATCTTGCACGTTCAACCAAAAAGGAAGGGATTTTCCTATTTTCAAAATAAATCCTATTTTTCGAGGATAAATTGAAACAACCATAACTCCCAAATCATAGCTCCTTCTTTTCTCAAATTTTAAGGGAACCGCATTTATGATTTAATATCTCATCATACCAAAATTGGGATCATTATATAAATAAAGTAGGTCCTTTTCTTTAGTTGAAAGTTAACACTTAAATATTTATATTATCCACATAATTTCTCTTTCCCTAGCCATTATATTATTATCATGAGTTCCTTGAACCTCAAGGAACCTTAATATTTCGAAATTCCATTTTTGTGAGATATTCCTTAGCCCTTTATTCTTCTTTTATCTATTTTCTTTTATATTCCTTTATCCAATTGAATTCCTTTCTCTTTTCTTTTTCTTTATCTCTCAATTGGGCTCAATAGCCAATAAAGCCCATTAAGAAGACAAACAAAGCTATTATGCATGAAAATCATTTAAATCAAATCATTAAATCAACCATTGATTTCATTTATCTTTTAAAAGGATATTTTCAAATTTCATTACATGGTTTAGAAAAATGGGGTTATAACACCTGCAAAAAGGAACTACTCGCTCATGATGCGAGAAACAAGAAGAATAAGAGAGATGGAAGATTCCACTATGAGCATGATGCAGAAGGCGGTCACAGCTCAGTGAAGATGATGTAGTCTTCTACGCTGTGTTGAAGTAGATCTGGATGAGGAGCAAGGGACACCAAGATAGACCGGGAAGTCTTTCTCTCTCCACCTTCCTTCTCGTCTCATCCTCCTTGCTCGTTGCAGGAGAAGCAAGTTGAGGATGTGTAGGTGGAGTGGATAATGGGCAGATGCACAAGCCTGCTGCTTAGCTTGGCTGTGGAGATCATCCTCCACTAGGGGTCGAGTGCTTCTTAGGCACAACCTGGTGGTGAAGTGGAGGATGAGGAGAAACGGAGGCAGAGGAGCTTTCTCAGGGGTCGAGCATGCTAGGTGCATCCTGGAGATGGTGTTGTGGTAGATTAGAGGGAGAAGGGGTCAAGCTCACAAAGGAGCAGCCTGACGGCGTCTCGAATCTGATGCCTCAAATGAGGACCCTACTGGTCCTATTTATAGGCTTTGGTTGGGTCTTGAACAGTTTGGATGTGAGTCTACTTCACACGGTTTTGAGTTTAAATGGTTTGGAGTTAAGTGCCTCCAACCAGTGTTCGTCTTAACAGTCTTGTGGATCGTTTCCTCTCAACCGGTCTTCATCTTAACAGTTTAAGGCTCACGTCCAAACGACCTTACTCTAATTAGTTTTGATCGTCCAACTGGTCTTCAAACTCCAAACGATCTCGGCCTTAACGGTTTGGGTCTTAATGATCCTGGGCAAACGGTCCTTTCCTCATGATCTTGAGTGCAAACGGTTTCAGTCGATCCAAATGGTCTCATGGATCGATGGCCTCCCATTAGTTTGGAGATCAATCACTACTTAATGGTTTGTGCCTCTTGCGGTCTCGCTCATCCAAACGGTCTCGCAGTCTGCTTGTCTAATGGTCTTGAGATCGTACAACACCAAATGATCTTCGGCATTCAAATGGTCTTGGCATCCAAACGTTCTTTGTTTGATCAGTTTAGGAGATTGATCGCCCAAATGGTTTGGAGTCCATTTTCTTCTCATGGTTTGAGGACCAATTGGGCTTGCGCGGTATCAAGACCGTTTGCAACCCATGCGGTCTCAAGACTGTTTGCAACCCATGCGGTCTCAAGACCATTTGATACCCATGCGGTCTCAAGACCGTTTGCTACCGATGCAGTCTTAAGACCATTTTTTGGTCGTGAGGAGGGTCATATAGGTGAAACTATTTAGAGAAAAAAGAGCAAACCGTGTGGATGCAAACTGAATGGACCAGATCGTTTGGTCATGACCATTTGGTCAAGACCGTTTGCTGAGAGGATCTTGAGTGAAGGTGAGTTCCAGTTGATGGTTGAACCTCACCTTGACCTGCATGATCTGCATGAAATTCATATAAAACTAGTTAATAACTTGATAATCTGATCAACAAAGCAAAATTGCACATTGTAAGATTTAAGGAGATGAAATTGAATGTATTTAGTCGAATTGGGCCCAAAATAGTGACTAAAAATTGTGATGAGTTTGGATTCATTAGGATGCTATTGCCAGCAATCCAACTTTTCATGAGCAGATGGAACAGATTGAGGTGGATTTCCATTTTGTTAGAGAGGTTGTCTTATCTAGAAATATATCTACTCCATATACTCACACTTCTGATCAAGTATCCGACATATTCAAAAAAGTTCTTCCCAAGACCAGAGTCACTATCATGGTTGGCAAGTTGGGCATGATTGATTCCTATGCTCCAGCTTGAGGAGGAGTATTAATATATGTGCATTATTGCATATGTTATTTCTTTTGTTATTGGATTTAGACTTGTCTTTTCTTTAGCCTTTTTCTTTTATCGCATATTGCCTAACTCTGTCTATTGGGTTACTGTAAGGACCCTGACCTTTGTTTTGGGCTTACCCTATTTGCCTTGCCTAAACCTTGTGTTTAGATGCTTGCTTATCACCTGAAGTTGTGATTAGGGTTTGTTTGTGCTTTGTTGAGAGGTTGAGGTGCAACTTGCAAATTACCCAAGTTTTTTGGTTGGTGTGCAAGTTTGTCACCTTGAGAGATATCTTTCTCTCTCCTTGCAACCTCTAGGGTTGAGAGGATGGGTTGGGCTCATTGCTTGAGTAGCTTTGGGCTTTGTTTTGCCTTGTTGAGCCTTGTTGAGGCTTGGTATTGGGCAAGGGTGAGCCTGGTGCCTTGTATCGGCCATAGTGTATCGACCAAGGGTGTTGGTGGATGTGTGGGGTTGCCATCTTGGGTGACACACACCCTCCACCCTAGCCTCGTTTGTGTCACCATCTTGGGACAAGTGGTCGTTGCCTTGCTAGTGGGTGGCAAGTCATGGATAAGTTGTTTGGAATGTTAGCATGTGGCATAACCTTTGGAAAAGTGGTGGTTTGGGCGAGCACATGTGGAGAAATCCTTTAGTGGACACCCACTTAACCCTTTTGCATATATACCCCTTTCTTTGCTAGCTTAGGATCCCTTTAGCTCCTTAGTTGCTTTCCTTCTTCCTTGGTGGCCAATACACTTCCCCTTGGTGGAGCTTGGTGGTCGATACTCCCTCCTTGGTGGGTGACATAGATCTAGCCTCCTTCTTCCTCTAGTGGTGGCCGAACCCTAGAGAGTGCCTTGCTCCTTCTCCTCTTATGGTGAGTACCTCTCCTTTCCTTGGCATCTTCTTCTTCTTCTTCCTTGTCTTCATCCATGTTGGTTACAAGTTCTTCTTCTTTGTGTTGGATGAAGGTGGTACCTTGGAGCTTGGATCTTGGTTCTAGGAGCTTGGAGCTTTAGAGCTTGAGTCGGGTTACATAACTCCTAACCGTAGCTACACTACTTCTTTTTCATGTTGCATGCTATATGTGTTATCTTGATCGGTCATGCCATCTTTTATCTATGTTTCTTGCTTTAATGGTTATAAGGTTGCTTTAGATATACCCTAGAATTTGTGGAGATGGTTATCTTAGGTTGCCTTGGGTTGGCCGAACCATGGATGTGGAGTTCTTTAGGCAAAACCCCTCTCTCACATAGTTGTTGAGAGGTGAGCCTAGGGTCTCCTATTCCAATGGTGAGTTGAGCTTTGGTTGGTTGGCCGATATGATGTGATGGACCTCCTTATTTCCCGATAGGTGATGGAAGTTGTGCAATACCCCTATCACACTTAATTGTCTTGAGAGGTGAGCCAACTCTCTTGAACTCTTAGGGCTACTTGGTGGAAGTCTTGAGGTTGAAGATGACCAACCCATCATGGCCTTGAACTTTTGCACGATATCCCCTTTATGGTGTTATGCCCAATATTCCTTTTCTAGGGATGAGTCTTGGGCGATATGATAAATGATGTTCTGTTGACCCTTTAACCGATATGAACCTTTGACTTAGATGGAGTTTGTGGGTGTTATGCCCTTGGCTGATGTGATGCTTGGTAGATATCCCTTTTTTGTGCCATGGGCGACATGAGTTGGCTTTGGTGTCGCCCGATATGGGTCTTGATGGTGAAACCCTAGTTGGGCGTCATAGTGTGGACCGATAGGAGGTACCCTAACTTTGATGGATGACATGGTACCTTGACCGTTATAGGGTCCCAAACCCTAGCTTGAATGATAGGTGACCTTGTACACCATGGTATCATTCGAGGGATGACAGTAGTGTGACCTTGGGTGTTCTGGCTTTGATGCTTGTCCGATATAGAACCCTAACCCTTGTGGGTGACAGGGCGTCTTGGCCGATGGGATGGATGTGCTGCCTGACACACCCCTGGTCATGGCTGCACGATACACCCATGGTTCCTAGTTGCACGACATCCCCTTGCCTCTGGTTGCACGATACACTCTTCTCCCATGGCTGCACGACACACCTTGGGTTCTAGTCTGTTCGTTATCCCCTTGTGCATGGGTGCATGTCATGCTTGTGGCTGATATCCTTTGGGTGAGGGTTAATGCCCTGTTCGTCACACCTTTGGTGAGGGTAGGTGACACCTTTGGTGAGGGATGCGCCTAGCCCGGGAACTCTAGGTTGGTGAACCTGTTGTCTTGAGCCCGCATCTTTGGTTAAGATGATTTTGAGATATGAAAGATATGTTGTGACTAGTGATATGTTTGTTACTTAAGGTCGTTTTAAAGTAAGATGATAAGATAATGGTTATGTTCATAAGATATAGGGCATAGTGGATGCTCACAGTTGGATAACACTAATATAATTGTCAAACATGTAGATACAACTTTATACTCCATATGATCACAATAATGGATGTGGTTCCAATCATATGCCCCCTAAGTCTGAATGGCATGATAATAATACTATGTTCTCTAAGATTTACATTTGGTGATCCAGTTATCTCTCTTGATATGCATACTAACCATGCAACTGTATCAAATGAATTCATAGCCAGGTAAGAGCTATGAGGTGTATGTGTTTTGTATAACACTGAATTATGATGTTCCTTGTTGATGAGATAACATGTCCACCAGTTTGACGAGAAAGGTCTGGTGACCTGATAAAGGTTGAGTGCCAATTTGAGATGTTATCCTCTATGATGAGATAAAGGATTGATATCCCATGATGATGTACGATGATGAAGTATTGAGAGGTAGTGGCATTATGTGATGAGGGATTGAGATCCCATGGCAATATGATAATGGAAATTATAGTATGACATAATGTTGTTTATGTTTTACAACTTGGTTGCCTCAACAATTCACCTAAAATATACTAATTAATGACAGTGTAACATTTCATGTAGTTTTTCCCTGGCCATAGATCCATCATCATCAATAGTTGGTGATGGTGAAATAGGTTCATCCTGTAAGATTACCTGGAGCGCATATTGTTGAATATGTGAGGTTTCTTCTAGCCAAAAATAAGAGGATTAGAGTGCAACGACAGTTGTGGACTCAAGATGTGTATAAGAGCATGGTGATCAGGCCCATATCTCAGTGTGATGGAGCATGAATGTGTTCATGACTCAGGAGCATGGTGAATAGGCTTGTGGCTCATGATATACTAGCGTTGTGACCTGTACCAAGGTGAGCTAGACAAAAAGGGTTGACTGCATGAGCTAACCCTGTGGCTGAGGCCACTCAAGCAAGAGACTGCAATCCTTCTTTGGTTATTATGCACTGATTACAAAGAGGTGAGGTTGTGGAGTCTGGCTCTTCCATTGACCTTGTATGTCACTAGTTTTGGGCTTTGTAGACAAAGGTTGGATTTGAGCGGTATGGCTCACTTCCTCAGGGCATAATAAATCATAATCCATCCGTATAGCATATACAACTTAGGGCAAAACACAGAACATTGGTTGAGGCCTTGTTTGTGTAGTTTCTCTAGTTATATCTTGCAGTTATTTGTACATTCCTCGTATCTTGTGATAAGTTCTTATAAAGCTTATCTTGTCAATTATGTTCCATAAAGAAATATCTGGTTATATGCTACCCGGATATCTTGGTAAGTTGTTAATAAAGTTAAGCTCTGTTCAGTATGCTGCTTATATAAGTTACCTACTTTGTCTAAAGTTTTATAGTTCGGCGGGGAGTTATGTTTCTCACTGGGACTGTGTGTCTCACCCCACTGGTTTACAACCTTTTTAGGTGATCGTGCTAGACGTGGTGGTGGTCGTGAGGTTGCGGCCGAGCAGTAAGAAGAATAGTAGGAGGCAAGAAATGGATACGTTGTTGTTTTAGTTGTTTTTTAGTATAGTCCTAGAGTCATCCATGTACACTCGGGTTCTTGGAGGTGTCTTGACGACGTTTCACAATGTATAGCTGATGTAGCTTTGTTTATCTTGTTGTTGCCTGGTATGGCCTGTTCTTTAAATAAATAGGTGGTGAACTCTTTGTGCCTTTGTGATAGCTGGATCTTATGATCTATGGACACGTATCAAGGTTTATGTATGTTTATATAACATGTTTCTGTGCAGGATAAGGATCTGGATGCAATAGTTTATTTATTTATCTACTTCCCACAATTGGTTTTAATTAACTCGTGTTTTTGGTTATATGTGGTTTATGGAAGTTTCACCCATTTTCGCATGGAATTTCGTTGTCTGTGTGATAGTGGGATGTCACAACAATTACTCTCTTTTCCTATAAAAGAGAGTCCATTGTATTATATTTTACACATCTAATAAACATTTCATACATACAAACTCGTACCCTATTTAGGGATTTCCAACATGACATGATTAATATGTAGTTAACAAGGTATGTTCAACATATCAACATGTACTGAAGATGGACAATATGTTTAGGATAAGGCATACCAAATACATGAAAGCATAATAAGCATACTAGAAAACCATGGGAAAAGGTATGACAGTGCAACCCAGAAACAAATAAACCCATGCGCATGAACATAAAATGTGACGGTCCAATCCATGTGAACGACAAAAACCAAAACTTTTGAAGAATAATACTGATAAAACAAGCGTATATTCATGTTGAAAATGACACCATAACACTTGTAGACTCCTAATATAGGTATTAATGGAAGAAGAAGGGCATACACATCTACATGGGTAAGAGTAATGAATTAGAGTGGAAGACATAGGTTAAACCCAAGGAGAAAAATAATGGTAGTGCTACCATGCGATTAAGTAGCTAAATCCATGTGACAGAAACAAATAAACAAACTTACAGAATAGGAAATAATGGTAGTTCAATCCATAGGACAAAACTTGACAAATACCACAAGTTTGGAACAATAATACCGATAGACGACCTAAATAGAACATGAGGTATATAGGACCACATCCACAATTACTATGAAACTAGAAACTCCAACAAACTTATTTGATGGCTTGCCTGACCCAACAAAATTCAACAATCACTAACTACTGAACTGAAAGTTTAATTCAAAACCATCAACCTGAACCAATCACCATACCAAATGAGCATATGATTTTAGTACAAAGTCAATGATAATAGTAGCCTCTAGGATAACATTGTCATGTAGTAGTATGTGAGTCAACAACACAACATATTACTATGGTGTTGTGATAACAACAACCATACATAGCATCAAATAAAATGAAACAAACATTGCACATAAACACAACTCACGAGAGAGCATCTTCATTACACAAATTAGCAAAGAACTGTTGACAAGCTCAACTCCAAAAAAATTGATTCTGCCTTAATAGAGGGAAGACACCTAATTGTGATTGCAATTCCAACATCCACATCCACGATGAATCCCATCATATGCAAATAAAAAAAGATGAAATCAGAAGAAGGGGATAAGAAAAATAGATGCAATTGAAATAGAAGATGAGTGTGCAAGGTAATGTGTGAGGCAAGAAGGGGAAACATACAT
Organism: Alisma plantago-aquatica; assembly: GCA_963693085.1. NCBI lineage: Eukaryota > Viridiplantae > Streptophyta > Magnoliopsida > Alismatales > Alismataceae > Alisma > Alisma plantago-aquatica. The sequence goes on from OY856409.1 coordinate 1,651,507,858, forward strand.
AGATATGAAATCAAATAACTCCTTCCAACCACTTCAATCAGCTCTGATGAATTGGGCTACAATTTACAAGATCAGGGGAAGTGGACTATGATGAGGTTGATGAGCATGTCAACCATTTTATGTCCGATCTCCAAATTGTAGGTTTGCTAGCTACGGTTTGCCGCAATGAATTCCTAGGGTGAGCATGTAACCAAAATGGTCAAAAGGGCGCAAGGACAAGGAGATAAGGTGCGAGTAGGGTTTACCTAGGGTACACCATGCACTAGATATACGTGTGATGCCAGAGCAGCTGTTGACCATGCTATTGGAGAATGAACCTGTACTCGCAACACAGACAGGATTGGGGAACCTGCCGTAGAGAAGTGAGTATTAGAGTGTGTTGCGGGAGATAGGTCTATTGGGAATAGCACTCTGATTGTGACCTCGTCACTGTAAAAGAGAAGGTGTGGCACTGTGTTGTGGGGAAGACAACTCTCGACATAGGACCAACTTGCGGCTTGCTACTCATGGGAGAGAAATGCCCACACATACGACAATGACTAATCTAGGTTGGGATTTCCAATCCCCACCAAATAGGAGATGACTTGAGCGGGATCATGGGATTACATAATCCCAAACAGAGTCCATTGTGGTCATCAAAACCAAACACCCCTCTCGTTTAATCTAGACCAGATGAAGTCCAAGTGGCACATACCGACAAGCAAAAATCCTATTGGCATCATGAACCAATTAGGGGCTGAAAGCATCTAGGAGTTTATGCTGAGTATGGTCTGGTTTAACCTGTGTCAAAAGTAGAAACTTATGTTGGCATTTTTGATGTTTACACAATGCTTCCTTGTCACCGTTGTTTTGAGTATATTATTTTGGTGGGCGGTGGGTGATTAAGTCTTTCCATAAGATTCGAGAAGGAAAAGTTCTATGACGTTGTGGTATCTTAAAGCATCATAATCTTATTGAGATGAAGTTATGTTACAAGTCTCCAATAGGATACTAGGATAACATATTTAGGATGAAACAGAGTAGGAATTTGTGACAAATTAATTGTTGTGGTTTTTGCTATATTTCTAAGAAGAACATTTTGTCCCATATTGCTAGTTTGAGGTACTTTTATGAGTTTGATATATGGCTGTTGGTCCATGTAATATTTGAGGAATAAAAAAGAATGTGGGCTTCACACGTGCATGTTGGGGCAGTCCAAGTGGGTTTGGGCCAATCTAGTCCAAAAACGCTTTAATTGGGCGTGTTAGTACACGTCGCATCTCGCACACAAGGGGGTGCAAATCCTGCCTCTCGGAGCTCCTTGTGCGGGCACGACCCCGACTTGGTTTTTCCATTTGCTACACTTGAGATTTCCCACATGTGTCACAATGCTTTCAAGCTTCGGTTGGCAACCGCTTGCATCCATTGATTTAGCAACCTCCGTTGCTACATTTCTATAAAACAAAACACATTCTTTTGTTTTAACAGCGCATAACAGACAACTCCATACACTGCTTTTCTCTCATTCTTTGCCGCTGTCGCCAACGCTGATCGAGTGATCGCTGGAAGAACGATCAAAGACCTTTTGTCTGAGAAGGGATTTACGAGTGCACGCTTCGCTTCTCTATGTTGTTGTATCCTGGGACGGTAGCCGTCGTGGACTACTACTGCACCGATGTTCATCGTCGAGTAAGGTAGAAAATACTCTTAAGGACAGTGCGACTGTACACACCTCAACAGTCTGGTACTACTTTCTTGTTTATATTTTGTCTATTTAATACCACCGGAGATTACAATCTTAAGAGTATTTTCTGTTTCTTCGATGGTTAACAATATGGAAGGATTCAAAATTCCTTACACACTGGTAGCGTCGTCTGCTTCAAATAACCAAGTGGATACTATTTCGAATATGTCGCAAATGCATCTGCCTGATGTTTCTAAAATTGAAATGTTTGACGGTGTTCATTACAGATGATGGCAAAAAAAAGTTTTTACTGCCTTAGAAGTTTCTAACGTTGCCTTTGCTTTATCCCAATTGAAACCCGAATCTGACTCTGTTGAATGGGGAAAAACAAACAAGATTTGTCATCATGTTATTCTAAGCACTATTTCTAACCAGTTATTTGATGCATACTTTCCTATTAAAATTGCTTCTGAAATTTGAGAAAATATAAACTAGAAATATGTTTTAAAAGAGGCTTCTACACAAAAATTTACTGTTGCTAATTTTCTAGAATTTCATATGTCGGATGATAAATAAATAACAACTCAAATTCATACTTTTCAGATTTCACTCGATAATTTGAAAAATGAAAAGATAGATCTTCCTGAATCGTTTATCATTGGTAGTTTAATTGAAAAACTCCCTAGTTCTTAGAAAAACTATAAGAACAATTTAAAACATAAATGAAAGATGATGTCTCTAGATGATGTGATCATACACATCTGAGTGGAAGATAAAAATCTTATAAGAGAAAAGTCTAATATGAATAAGGAACTAGTTTCTTCCGCAAATTTTGTTAACACTGATGTTAAACAAAATAATAAATCTTCTGTTCATGCTAAAAATCGTTGGAAGAATAAAAAGGATAAAAGAAACAACTGTAAAAATAAAGGCCGCAAAGACATAGATAAAAATAATGTTTTTTGTTATGTATGCGACAAACGTGGTCATACTTCTTCTAAATGCAGGAATAGGAAGAAACAAGCGATCTAGGATTCGAAGGAACCTTCAACCAACCTTATCACTGAGGGAGTATTTGTGGCATTTGTCAGCATTGTCAGCATGGGATCTTTCCACCAGAATGATTGGATCATTGACTCGGGGGCTAGTCGCCACATCAATGGAAACAGAGATGCTTTCGTGACCTATACTGAAGTAGGTCAGTAGGAACATCAGGTTGTCATGCGCAACTCCAGTGCTTCTCCTATGACCAGAAAGGGCAATGTCATGATTACGATGACTTCTGGAAATTTTTTGTTGATCAAAGATGTATTGTTTATCCCAGATATCTGTGTTAATTTAATTTCTATCTCTCAAATTGTTAAGTTTGGGGTGAAAGTGCCCTTTGAATCAAACAAGGTCATTCTCTCCAAGTTTGGGGACTACCTAGGCATGGGCTACTACTCAAATGGGCTCTTTCTGCTGAATATACCAAACTCTTATGTTAATGAAATAATTCCTTCTACTTATATCATTGATTCTTTTGATATATGACATAATAGATTAGGACGTAAATTTTAAATACTTACAGCGCATGGAATCTTTAGGTTTATAAAAGGATATTAATTCTGTTGTTAATTTACATAAAAAATGTCAAATATGTGCTGAGACTAAATCTACGAAGAAATTGTGTCCTCAAATTCTACATAGAAATTTTGAATTATTAGAATTGGTACACACCGATCTTGGAGATTTAAAAGAAATCTATCTAGAGGTGGAAAATGTTTCCACATTATTTTTGTAGATGATTTCTCACGATATACAAAATTATATTTAATACAGTCAAAGGATGAATCTTTTGAAATGTTTGTTAAATATAAAATAGAAGTAGAGAATCAACTCAATAAGAAAATAAAACATCTTCGCTCAGATAGGGGTGGTGAATATGGTTGTTCTCCTTTTAATGAATTTTGTGTAAACCATGATATTATACATGAATACACACCTCCATATTCACTTCAATCAAATGGAATTTCTGAATGTAAAAATAGAACTATAAAGGAGATGATGAATTATATTTTAATCAATTATGGAGCATCCAACAACTTGTGGGGGGAAGCAATTTTGTCATCTTGTTTTCTTCAAAATCAAATCCGTAGTAGGAAGAGAAATAAGACACTATATGAATTATGGAAAGGATATCCTCCTAATTTGAAATATCTCAAAGTGTGGGGGTGTTTAGCTAAAGTCTTATTAACTGAGTGTGACATCCCGCTATCACACAGACAACGAGATGCCACTTAAAAACACGCGGAACCACCATAATCCACATGTTATCGAAAACACGGGTTAATGAAAACCGATTGTGGAAACAAGATAAAAGAGAACTATTACATTCAGATCCTCATCCTACAAGGAAACATGTTATATAAATATTTACAAGCCTTGATATATGTCCACAACTTATATGGACCAGCTGTCCTGTCAGCACCAGGGTTCATCACCTGTTTATACATACATAACGGGCCACATCAGGCCAGCAATAGGATATACAAAGCTACATTATCTATACATCATAATACATAGTCAAAAAACCTCTGAGGACCTAAGAGTACAGGGATGACTCTAGGACTCTACTACAAAACAACCAAAATAGTAGTATATCCATTTCTTGCCTCCTACTGCTCTTCTTACTTCTCGGTCACAACCTCATGACCACCACCACGTCTAGCACAATCACCTAAAAAGGTTTAAACCAACGGGGTGAGACACACAGTCCCAACGAGAAACATAACTCCCTCCCAAAACTATAAAACTTCAGAATAGTAGGTAAAGTAGATAACTGATATCAGTGGATAAAAAGAGAAGCATCCTGAGCAGAACTTATTTTATTAACAATCTTACCAGGGTATCCAGGAGGCATATGTCTAGATATTCTTTATGGAACATGACTGACAAGATAAGATTTATAAGAACTTATCGCAAAGTATAAGGATCGTACAATTAACTACAAGGTATAACTAGATCAACTATACAAGCAAGGCCTCAATCAATGTTCCATGTTTTGCCCTAAGTAGTATATACTTTTTAGCTGGATTACATATTATCATGCCCTGAGGAAGTGAGCCGTACCACTCAAATCCAACCATCGGTTGCAAAGCCCAAGCCAGTGCCATACAAGGTCAATGGAAGAGTCGGACTCCATGACCTCACCACCTCGTGGTCAGTGCACGAGTGCTTAACAAGAAGGACCACAGTCTCATGCTTAGGTGGCTACAGCCACATAGGGTCAGGCTACCCTCTGCCTAGCCCACCTTGGTGTAGGTATCGATGCTAGTGATCTGAGCCATGGGCCTGTTCACCGTGCTCCATAATCATTGAGCCATGGGCCTATTCACCATGCTCTTATCACACATCCTGAGCCATTGGCATGTTCACCATGCTCTTTCATATTGAGCCACAGGCCTGAAACCACGCTCTAGAGTCTACAACCGAAGTTGCACTCTAATCCTCCTATTTTTGTCTAGGAGCAACCACACATATTCAACAATATGCACTTCCGGGTTAACCCATAGGAGAACCTGTTTCACCAGCACCAACTACTGACGATGATGGATCTATGGCCAGGGAAAACTACATGATATGTTCCACTGTAATTAATTAGTACATTTTAAGTGGATTGTTGAGGTAACCAAGTTGTAAAACATAAACAACATTGAGTTACATTATTATTGTCATTATCACATTATCATGGGATCTCAATCCCTCATCACAGAATGCCACTGCCTCTCAAGGCTTACATCATCACCATGGGATAGAAATCCCTTATCTCAACATCAGAGGATAACACCTCAACTAGGCACTCAACCTTTATCAGGTCAACAGACCTTTTCACATCATACAGTTGATACATGTTATCCCATCAACAAGGATTATCATCATTCAATGTTATTCAAAACACATATACCTCATAGCTCTTACCTGGCTATGAATTCATTTGATACACCTATATGGTTAGTATGCATATCAAAAGAGATAACTGAATCACCAAACATAGATCTTTATGATTATCATGCTATTAGGGTTGAAGGTACATGATTGGATCAACATCTATGATTATAACTACATGAATCACAAAGTTGTGTCTTGTAAACAAATTACATTATAGTAATCAAACCACGAGCATCCACTATGCCTTTATCTTATGAACATAAACTTGTATCTTATCATCTTACTTGGCACCAACTTTAGGTATCAAACATATCACTAGTTACAACCTATCATTCATAACGACTCACCAAAACTAGGGTTTCTGAGCTAGGTGCAACCCTTACCAAAGATACCGCCTACCCTCACTATAGGTGTGGCGGGCAACGCATCCCTCACCCAAAAGGGGTATCAGGTAGGATTACCTTCCTCACCAAAAGCCTATCGGCTAGGGAACTTAGCCACACATATTGGCCAACCAAGGAGTGCATCCATGCACAAGGGATGTCGGGCAACCAGACCTGTTGTGTGTCGTGCAACCTGATCCAGGAGCTATGTCATTTAGCTATGTGTAGGGTATTTTGTGCACCCAAGTGCAAGGTGATATCAGGCATCCAAGATCCAAGATGTGTCAGGCGGAACAACCATCCCTAACGGCCAAGACCCTATCGCCCATTAGGGTTAGGGTTTCATGTTGGGCATCCACCATCATCATAACGCCCAAGGCCATATCAACCAATGCCAAGATCATAACACCCAACAAGCACACTACTGTCATCTCTCAAAGGACACCATGTCACCTGAGGTAGCCTATCATCCAACTAGGTTAAGCACAACCATATCGACCAACACTATGGCACCCATCTTGGGTTTCTATATCCAAGACTCATATCGGGCAAACCCAAAGCCAACCCATGTCGCCCAAGGCACCCAATAGGGATATCTATCAAGCATCAGGTCGGCCAAAGGCACATACAGGGTTCAACACTCCCAAAACCTTCTTGGGTAACAAGGCATATCGCCCAACAACACTAACATGGTGAAGGGGTCATATCGGGTAACAGGGTCAACAAAACCCAACTTATCATCTCGCCCAAGACAAAACCTTAGAAGAGGGGTCACATCAACAACAAGAACACTATTTATAACAAGATAAAAGGGTACATACTAGGGAAAGAAACATATCTAACAAGATGCATGGCCGATCAAGATGACAAATAAACATGCAACATGAAAAAGAAGTAGTATAGCTAGGGTTAGGAGTTATGTAACTCGCCTCATGCAAGCTCCAATCTCCTAGCACCAAGCATCCAAGCTCCAAGCACCACCTTCGGCCATCTCAAGAAGAAAAGCAAAGCTCATAACCACCATGGCCGAAGAACAAACAAGAAGAAGAAAGAAGAAGAAGATGAAGATGCCATGGAAGAAGGGAGAGATACTCACCAAGGAAGCAAGACACCTTCTAGGGTTCAACCACCACTAGAGGAAGAAGAAGACTAGAGCTATGTCGCCCACCAAGGAGAGGGTATCAGCCACCAAGATCCACCAAGGGGGATGTATCAGCCACCAAGGAAGAAGGAAAGCATCTAAAGGATCCAAATGGCTTAGCTACCAAGGAGAGGGTCATATATATACTACAGGGTGATAAGGGAGAGAAAGTAAAGGTGTCACCTTCCCCTAGCACACTTGTCCAGGGAGTGTGCCACATGCAAGCACCCCCAAAACCCATGCCTATGTGTTGCCAACCACTTAGCAAAGCAGCTGCCACTTGTCCAAACATGGTGACACAAACGAAGCTAGAAGGGAGAGGTGTGTCGCCCAAGATGGCAACCCACTCACTCTTGGCCGACACAACCTCCTTGTCCGACACAACCACCATGCCTTGGCCGATACACCAAGGTCTTGCCCGATACAAGGCCTCAACAAGGCAAAACAAGGCAAAACAAAGCCCAACAAAGCTCAGAAAGGCCCAAAGCTTACTCAACCAATGAGCCCAACCCATCCTCTCAACCCTAGAGGATGCAAAGAGAGAGAAAAATATTTCTCAAGGTGTCAAACTTGCACATCAACCCTAGAACTTGGGTTATTTGCAAGTTGTACCTCCAACTCTCCACAAAGCACAAACAAACCCTAATCACCATTTGAGGTGATTAGCAAGCATCTAAACACAAGGTTTAGGCAAAGCAAACAGGGTAAGCCCAAAACGAAGGTCAGGGTCCTTACAAGCCATAAACCTCTACAAAGGGATTTCACCCTCAAAATTCAAAGAGAAAAGTGAGGGATACTTCCTCCTCATCTCTTCCTCGAGCTCCCATGTGGCTTCCTCAATGCCACGATGATGCCAAAGAACCTTCACAAGCACCATGTCCTTCCTTTTCAACTTCTTTACTCTTCTGTCAAGAATCATTATTGGACCTTCCTCGTAGGTCACGTCTTCATCAAGCTCAACCTCAACTGGCTGTATCACTATCCCTGTGTCTGGATGACTTTTCTTCAGCATACTGATATGGAACACCTGATGTAACCTGTGCAACTTTGGTGGCAGTTCTAACTTGTAAGCTACCTTGCCAACACATGCTATTACTGGATATGGCCCCTTCTACGTGGGTACCAACTTGCCTTTCCGTCCAAACCTCAACACACATTTCCATGGTGAGACCTTGAGATACACTTTGTCTCCCACCTAGAAATCTAGGGTCATCGAAGATTATTTACATACGAATTCTATCTATCCTGTACCGCTTTCAACTGTTGTTGTATCACCTTGATCTTCTCTATTGTCTGCTGCACTTACTCAGGACCCAAAAGCTGATACTCGCCTGACTCATACTAGCACAAAGGAGATCTGCACTTCCTACCATATAAAGCCTCATAAGGAGCCATGTCAATGCTACACTGGTAACTATTGTTGTAGGCAAACTCTATCAAACTGAGATGCACGTCCCAACTGCCTAGGAACTACAAAACACAAGCTTGGAGAAGATCCTCCAAAGTCTGAATAGTCTTTTCATACTGTCCATTTATCTGTGGGTGGAAAGTGATACTGAACCTCAACTACATTCCCAACACTTTGTGCAAGTGTTCCCAAAAATGACTCATGAACTAGGGTCCTTTGTCAGAGACTATCGTTGTGGGTACACCGTGCAAACACACTATCTCATCCACATACACCTGAGCAAGCTTCTCTGTTGTATACGTTGTCTACACAGGTATGAAATGAGCATACTTTGTCAATCTGTCCACTATCACCCAGATGGAATCATGATTCTTAGTTGTCCTTGGCAGACCAAATACAAAATCCATGGTTATATGATCCCATTTCCACTACGGTATCAACATGGGTTGCAACATACCTACCGACTTCTGATGCTCAGCCTTGACTTACTAGCATACCACACACCTAGCCACAAACTCAGCTACATCTCTCTTCAAGCCAGGCCACCAATATAGGTCCTTTAGATTATGATACATCTTGCACTTCCTCGAGCACTAGCTTTCTCAGATCATCAACATCAGGGACCACCATCCTACCATGATAGAAAATTAGTCCATCCTCGGACTCTTGGAACCCATCACACTTTTTGCTGCCAAACTTTGATTTGATTAACTGAACTAAAGCATCTACCTGTTGTGCGTCTTTGATCTGCTATCTCAATGTAGGATTTACTTGCATCTGTGCCAAAAATCCTACCAACAAGGAGACTTCCAACCGTACATTCATCTGCTGCAAAGAGACAAACATATCCCGCCTATGGCATACCAAGGAACTCAAATGTGCCTTCTTCATTGGAAGAGAAGAAGATTTTCTACTAAGTGCATCAGCTACCACATTTACCTTACCAGGATGATACTCAATTGTGCAATCATAATCATTGATCAGCTCCATCCAGTGACGCTGTTGCATGTTCAGCTCACTCTGCGAGAAGATGTACTTCAAGTTCTTATGATCTGTAAAGATCTTACACACTTCCCCATAAAGATAATGTCTCCAAATCTTTAATGCATGGACCACCACTTCCAACTCCAAATCATGTGTCGGATAATTCAGCTCATGTTTCTTAAGATGTCACGAAGCAAAAGAAACCACATGATCTTCCTGCATCAGCACACATCCTAAGCCTTTCTTGGAAGCATCGCAGAAAACAACATAGCCTTTTCCAGGCTCTGGCAGCACCAACACTGGAGCACTAGTCGACTTCTCCTTCAAACTTTGTAAATATTGCTGATAACGATCATCTCAAACAAAAGGTACATCCTTCCTGGTCAATTTTGTTATCGACAATGCGATCATACTGAAGTTTCTTATAAACCTCCAGTAGTATCCTGCTAAACCCAGAAAACTACAAACTTCTATCAGCGTCTTCGATTGCTCCCAGTCTGCAACTGACTCCACCTTCTTAGGGTCCACTCTGACTCCTTCTACAGATATTATATGACCCAAGAAAGTCACTTCTTCCAACCAGAGCTCACACTTACTAAACTTGGCATACAACTGATGTTGGCGTAGAAGAGTCAACGCTTGTCGAAGATGTTGTTCATGCTCTCTTGGTTGTCTCGACTATAGATCAAGATGTCATCTATAAAAACTACAACAAACTGGTCTAGAAACGGATGGAACACCCTGTTCATCAGATCCATGAAAGTAGTAGGTACATTGGTTAGCCCAAATGGTATAACCACGAACTAAAAGTGACCATACATCGTCCTAAAAGCTGACTTTGGTATGTCCTCATCCTTAATTCTTAACTGATGATATCCAGACCGTAGATCGATCTTTGAGAATACTATAGTGCCACACAACTGATCAAATAGATTGTCTATCCTCAGAAACAAGTACTTGTTCTTGATCATAACTTTGTTCAACTACCGGTAATCTATGCACAACTGCATTGATCCATCCTTCTTCTTTATGAACAGGACCGGAGCTGTTACGACCCCACCTCCCAGTAACCACCAACTAAGGGAGACCAAAAGGAAAGAGCTGTTAACCAATAACCCAGATCAAAGGTTCGGAAAATAATCACTAACAATTATTAAGCTCTACCAACTATACTAAAATATGTGAAAAATAAAAACTTTTGCATACCTCTTAAAACTGGGATTTCAAAACTTCTATCCACACAAATATTAATATATCTAATCCTCCTTTGCACTTTAATTCTCATTTAGTACCACATATGCCACTTTACTGTTTGTTCTTTTCATGGTACCTAAAACGCCGACAAACAAAACGTCGGTTAGCCGAAGCTGGTATGTGGGGGAAACAATAATCATGCAAATATGTTAACAACGTAATCATTCAATTAATCATTTAACAACCAAGATTACGTTTTAAGCCATACTACTCAATCCTTACCTATCCCCTAACTCTGTGTTATCCCTTGTATGCTACCTCTCTTTAGGTAGCTTCTTACCCCCATGGACCTACCTTATAGGTAGCCAATACTTAGGGTAATAGAGTCGCATGGAACTACCCACAGGTAGCCTAATATCTAACTCATGATGACTTGATGGTCCTACCCCATTGGTAGCCATTTACTAAGTCATCTAATGACTGGATGGACCTACTCCATTGGTAGCCATTTACTAGGTCAGTTATTAAGCCACAGAGGGGATCAAGATTGGAGCTAGTAGGCACATATATTATGTGATAGTCATAGCCACATTATAGTTTGCATGAATTAAAATCATCCAACAATTAATTCATGGCATCGATGAAAACTTCGGTAAATCTCAAAAAACTAACTCGAGTTATTCATAAGCGTAGCCACATACCTGTATTGCAGATTCAGATACCGAATTTAATCAGAACATAAAGATCCCAATCAAGCAACCAATCATGCACAAAATCCTGAAATAAATATACCAATTTCATTTTATTAATATTTATTCAATATCCTCATCATCCTTAGGATTTCTATTCCAATTATAGGGTTTCCTTGGGAATTAGGGTTTTGCCTCCATTCTTTGTTATTAAGAACCCTAATTCATCAAATCTTCTTAAAACCTTTAAATTCTCTCCTTTTAATATTCTGAACTGTCTTAGGATCATCATTTAGTAATTTACTTACTTAATCCGAAATATCATGGTTTTCCTCTTCTTTTACCCCAATTAGGGTTCCCATATGAATTATTCTTCATTTATGGATTACAACCCTAAAACTACCAATTTTTTGTATACTAAACGAATGAAAACTCTATATTATTAATCAATAGGTTAATATCTTTCAAATTAACCTATTAGTCTTCAAAGATGTATCCCTTATATTCAATTTAGGGTTTCTAAGGTTTCATACAAAAACCTAATCATCTTAATTATCTTTATTAAGGATTCTTTAATCCAAACTATGTTCAAGATTCATTATATTACAAATGTATTCTTGCAATATCTTGTTATGACCACTACAACTCATATTTACTCAAATTAGGATTTTTGGTCCATTAAACCATGTTCATGATCATAAAACCCCAAAACCAACATACTAATAATCCTTTTATGATTTTACCTTTCCTTTTACTCTTAACAGGTTAAGATTGATCAAAAACATATAAAAGATTCATCATGTTTGTTTTTATATCATTCTAGGGTTTTTCTATTAATTAATGCACCATAAGATGTAAAACCCTATACGTTTTGAGTTTCAAGAAGAATTAGACTTAAAACATAATTTATTTGTATTCCTCTCGTTCTGAGGATCAATTTTCATATAAGACTTGTTTTAATCCGACTTACCAATCTTTAATTATGAATTTAGCAAGATTTTACTTACTTGGCCAATCGGATGGCGCCACGTCATCAAGCTCATGCAACGTTGCTTGCCCTTTTGGAAACATAACCAGATTACGAATTTGCACCTCACTTAAGCCGTCGCTGCTTTATACCCTGGAGGGGTAGAACCATCAAAGTGTCACCCGACTTCTTCAACCTCACGAACCCTACCTTCTGCTCGCCTGTAGCCCTAGGCGTGGGTTCCCGGCTCCATCCCCGACCTCGATGGCCGTCAGGGTGGCTACCCCCGCCTCTGTCGTACATCCTCACACCTCTGGGTGCTTCTAGTTCGCGGGTAGAGCACCTACTTCGGGCCAGCTCGGTCCTGCAACCCGTGGCTGACCTGCAGCTAACTCGTGGCTATTGCCCGAGCTTCAGGGTACATGGAAAGGTTTGTGCTTCTGTACATCGTCGTGGAAGCATTGGGATTCCATTCCGTGGCTACTCCTTGTCCCTGAGGTTGGCCTACCCCCTTGATTAGGGTATGGACACAAAGAAACATGAAGAAGAAGGAAGAGAGATATCCATGTGAGGTCCCTCTGGACTTGGGCAAGGATTCGACCTCTTATATAGGAAGGACATCCAAGCCCTAACATGCTTGCCCAAGAAGAAAAAATATGGTTCTTTTCTATTAGAAAACTAATTCCTTCATGAGGAAGCAAGATTCTCTCTCTGACTTTCCTCTTTAATACTCTTTATTACTTGAATATATAGTAATACGAAAATCCTCTCCTTTGTTTTCATTATTCTTTCCTTTTAATTCTTTGGCCACGAAATTTCTATTATCTTTTAATAGAAACAATACTTCTTTTTACCAATATCACAAAATTCATTAATAATGCAACACGTTATCCTTTTATTTTGCCTTTTTAGTATTTCCTATTTCTTTCCTCTTTATTGGGACTCCTTGGATCCCAAGAAACTCAAATATTTCAAAATTCTTTTTATTGGATACTTATTATCCTTCTAGATGCATCTTTATTCATTAATTCACATTATCTTGTTTATTTCTCATTAAAATATCTCTTTTTGAGGATTTATCTTTATTTCTCTTTTATTTTCCTCATTGGAATTCTTTTTATTATTAGAAACCTCATGGATACGAAATTTCACCAAGAAATCTCTTTTATGCCTCTTTCCACTCATTTCCCACATTTTATCATTATTTTCAATTTCTTTCTTACTAAAGAAATACTTAATTAATCTTTTCTTTTGTTATTGCTTTCTTTTTGCAACTTTGGACTCCTTGGCACCAAAGGAACCCAAGTGGCATGAAATCCCTCTTTGGGTTTGCCTTCTAGAGGTTTCCACATTATTCTTTTCTCAAATATTTTGTTATTCATTTGCTATTTTAATAATTGAATTTTCCTTTCTTCATTTCCTTGTTATTGGGCCCAATAGCCAATAAAGTCCACAACAAACCTCAAGGCTATTGTAAACATAATCCATTTATTCAAAAAAAATATACCATTCTTTGTTCAATTATCTTTAACATGAGAAATTACATTTCTCACGAGATGAACCCAAAAATTGGGGTTGTAACATCCTTCCCCTCTTATAGGAATTTTGTCCTCAAAATTCAAACAAGCAACCAAACAATTTAGGATAAGACTTTTCCATGTCCATCATTGGCCCCTATGTGGCTTTACCCTACCCATGGCACTTCCGAAGAACCTTTATCATCACATATTCTTTTATCTGAGTTCTTCCATCATGGCATCTATAAACTGCACAGGTGACTCAGGCCAATTCAGCCTCCCTTGGGGCTCACTAGGTTCATTGCTTAGAACATGGTGGGGAACCTCACATAGTGCTCTAAATTGGACACCTGAAACTCATCACACATTACTTTATCCTGAGGGGTAAGGTCAATCTTAACCTCCTCTACCAAACCATATCAAAAGAACCCATGCATCGGGGACTCAGCTCTCTTAGTTATAACTTAGAGGGGTCGGATTTTCATGTCACATATTCTTCCATAGTGAACTACATGTCAGTCTACTTTGCATCTGCTCATGACTCTCATCATCCCTAGGCTCCTTTTAGCCATTACATGATCAAAGCAACTTCATCTACACGCATTGTGGTCCTTTTCTAACCATCGTGTGGTCCTTTCACCAACATCACCTTACTGAAGTGGTGACCGACACAACTTCCCTTACAGAGCTTCTTATAAAACCCGATACTGGCTATGGTGGTCATTGTCACATCTTTCATGGGACAATAACTGTCTCTAGATATCACCCTGTATGAGCACACATGCTCTCATCCGACCCTTTAGTCTGGATTATACTAACCATTAGTTAGGGGTGATAAATTGTACTATCATCGAGTTCTTCATGTACCTACTTTCACCTTATGGAAGTGAACCTTTAAATCATACTCATGAACTTTTGAACTCGCATCATGGTGTAGTTGAACCATCTCTCTCATATGTAGCTCAACCCAATCTGTCCCTTGACAGTACTCTTTCTTTCTTATGTCATCTAGGTAAGGCGATCTACCATAACCCATATTGCATCTCGACCTTCCTTGGTCTAGGGGAGACCTATCACAACATCCATAGTAATGAACTCCCATTCCCTCTTAGGGACTCCTTTGTCCTCTATATCGATACACTGGGTTACTGGGGTTCGTCCTTTACCTCCTGGCTTGCATGACCATAAACCACATGCAACTTCATCTTAAGCATCCAAAGTGCTATTGCCATTTACCACGATGTATGGTGATCTTCAATCATGATTTCCTATATGTCATCATTCCTCAAGATCGATTCCTCCAAAACCCTAAACCACTCTAGTCGGGGTATCATCGCCTTCTTTTCCAAAGAAGTGCATATGAGGTTCTACCACCATCCTTTCATTGCATTAAGGACTAGACTGGCTAACCAAACAACCCTTAACTTTTCAATGTATCTTGTTACATCTGAGTGTTATCCAAACACCTCTCCTTTTCAAACTTAGGGTTAGCCAAACAACATCTTCTAGCTTCTAGTCAAACAAGTCAGATGTATCTCAACCAGGCATCCCTTACCACTTCACATCCTTAGGTATTAGGTAACATTGAAGACATATACTTCCATGTATTTCACTTATCATCTCAAACTCTAAGTCTATCTTCATTGAAAACACTTTGAGCTCATCTTTTTGGTGATCAAACTCAACCTTGTATGACTCATATCTCTAGATAAAAACATCCTCATAGGGTGAATACCCAATTCCTCTTAGTGTTTACAAACCATCCATGTATCATTCACTTTACCATGGCATGTTATCCTCTCTATCCACATGCCTCGTAGCAACGTTCCAACTCACATAATCTTTTATCCTTGGTGTATGTCATGCGTAATGTCCTATCTCTCACTCCCATAACAAGAAGAAATAAGCATTTGGCTGCAGTCCAAATACAGAGTTCTTCCTGTTCCATGAGTAGAGATGGTGCATCCCATCTTGCCAGTACACCTTTAAATCTAATTTGAAACGTGCTGTTTATGCTTCTATATTACAATCATCTTGATATCCAAGTTACCTCCATGGAAAACTGGTTTCGAACCTACTTGGGTCACCCCACAATCCTTGGTCATCTCCTCTAGGTCTATAGGGTGCCGACACTTTTGGGGTCATCCCTCTTCCCTCATGCATCAAGAGAGTGCCCTACTCATCTACCCTTTGGGTCCCATGAGTTCATGAAGGTGATCAATCTCCTAACCCATGGCCCTCAGACAATGATAGATGTTACCTCCCGACCCTATGGTCATGTGCAACAGGGGAATTAGGCAACTCCTACTTTCATCGGTCTTATCCCTACCTGATCCTAGGATAGACTTAGGATTTCATTATAGTACATGTCCAACTTAGAACCTTGCCCAAGCCTTCATCATCTCTCTTTGTATACATGGGCTGACATCCATCCTTTCATAGGGGTCATGGTGACCTACCTACCTTGGTCAGGCCCCTTACCAGTTACCTCCATGGTAACACATCCACATGTACTTAGAGATGGATATCTATGGGTCTACATGTTCATTCTCATACCATGTACTTTTCACTTATCTTCTCAAGATCCTATGAGACCTCTTTAGGTTACCTTAAACTAACCAAACTGATATACACCCTACCAAAGGGGTCCCTCTCCCAGGATGGGAGGAAAACTATCTCTTGACAACAAGATCACAAAAGCTCTTAGGTCCAGGGTTTACATCCACATGAGCCTACTTAACCCTAGAAAGCTATTAAGGCACAAGCAGACCACCTACTTGTACCATGCTAGGTCATACTTATCCTCTTTCCTCCACACTGGACCAAGATCATACCTATCTTTATCATCAACCTAGCTGTGAGGGGTTCATCAAACATACCTTAAACTTAAGGGGCTTCCCTTCTCCTCTATACATGAGGAGTACCATGCTCACTTCTATAGGAACTCAACTCTCATCATGCGCATTAGGTACACCACTTCCCCTCTTAGGCCTAGGAACCCTAGGTTCACTTGTAGGTGTCCAACTGCATGCTCTATCTCTTAATCCTGAACCAAGCATGAAAAAGGCATGACATGCACTCCTTGTCATCCTTCAGCTTGAGCAACACTTAGAGTTGGGTCCTCCTTAAGGACAACCAACAAGGTACAAGGCCTCATAACCTGCTACTAAACCTTTCTAGGTCTAAGGAACTCTTCTTCCTACCTCAGAAGGTAAACGAATATACCATAGGCACATAGGTACCAGATGCTTCATCTTCTCTCTCTAGGGTTTGGTCCCTCTAAAGGCAACCACGATATCATCAACTTCCATGGATCGGTCATGAGGCAACCACTATCATCCATTATTCCTCATATCTTGGGGTTTTAGGCTTCCAACCTTCTTGCTGGGTTTCCTACTCTCTCTCGAGCTAACCCTACATCCAACCTCACCCTTAGAGGTCCTCTCTTCATGAAGGATCAACCTCAAAAGCATGCCTCTACCTGGATGAAGCCTATGTTCAACTCATGTTTGCTCAAGGTTATCTATAGCCCTTATGCTTATCACATAATCTATCCATCAAACTCTCTTGGTCAGGGTTTCAACCCTTTACTCGCATTACTAACGTACCCTGGGTGCATGATATGCCCTACTCGCATAAGCCCATAGGGTTTCTAAGTTCCTTCACTAACATCATCATCTAAGGAGCTATCCTTTACCCTAACATGCACGACCCTTCCCAGGGTTGGGTTGCCAAAGGTGCTAGGTCACCCGTGGATCATATGGCATCCCAAAGGCATGTCCTTTCAAACACCTGGTCTGACTCATCTCTCTCTAACCTTCACTTAGGGTTAGGGTTAGCATCATCCTCAAAGGATGTTCTAGGTCTCCACTTGCAATGGAGATCTCTATCTCCAAGACTGACTTATCCTCCTGACAAGAAGGTCTAGCCTCATGTCTCTTCTGAGGACATGACAACTTATGTCATACGACCTAAGCATGTATCTATTCTTTAATTTGTGCTTAATCTATTAAGCTTATGTCCATGACATATTATTTACATGCTTTTCATTAATTTGGTGAAGGATTCCTTAAACCTTATTAACCTTACCCATACCTCAAGAGGGTGAGGAGAAGAAAGAAAACCCTAATCCTTTAGGTCCTTAACAGAATTTTGCGATGAGAAAGGATGAATAAGATGAGAAAGTCCTAAAGGTATCTTATTTCGATTCATACCCTAAGACTTTGGCCAGGAAGTCAAACGGATCCGGGAGTCCTCGTATTCCGACTAGCAGTGTAGAGGAAAAATATTGCCAGCCCCTGGTCGTGATCCTTTTTGAGACACCTCCATCTTTCGGATAATCCTATAATAACTCCCTTGGGTTCTATGGAGTTTGTAAAATTTAATAATTATTAATGATTAATTGAGGAACCTATGCTCTGATACCAAATGTTACGACCCCGCCTCCCAGTAACCCCCAATTAAGGGAGATCGAAAGGAAAGAGTTGTTAACCAATAACCCGGATCAAAGGTTCGACAAATAATCACTAACAATGATTAAGCTCTACCAATTTTACTGAAATATGGAGAAAAATAAAAACTTTTGCATACCTCTTAAAATTGGGATTTCAAAACTTCTATCCACATAGATACTAATCTATCTAATCCTCCTTTGCACTTTAATTCTCATTTAGTACCACATATGCCACTTTATTGTTTGTTCTTTTCATGGTACCTAAAACGCCGACAAACAAAACGTCGGTCAGCCGAAGATGGTATGTGGGGGAAACAATAATCATGCAAATATGTTAACAACATAATCATTCAATTAATCATTTAACAACCAAGATTATGTTTTAAGCCATACTACTCAATCCTTACCTATCCCCTAACTTTGTGCTATCCCTTGTATGCTACCTCTCTTTAGGTAGCTTCTTACCCCCATGGACCTACCTTACAGGTAGCCAATACTTAGGGTAATAGAGTCACATGTCACTACCTGTAGGCAGCCCAATATCTAACTCATGATGACTTGATGGTCCTACCCCATTGGTAGCCATTTACTAAGTCATCTAATGACTTGATGGACCTACTCCACTGGTAGCCATTTACTAGGTCAATTATTAAGCGACAGAGGGGATCAGGATCGGAGCTAGTAGGCACATATCTTATGTGATAGTCATAGCCACATTATAGTTTGCATGAATTAAAATCATCCAACAATTAATTCATGACATCGATGAAAACTTCGGTAAATCTCAAAAAACTAACTCGAGTTATTCATAAGCGTAGCCACATACCTGTATTGCAGATTCAGATACTGAATTTAATCAGAACATAAAAATCCCAATCAAGCAACCAATCATGCACAGAATCCTGAAATAAATATACCAATTTCCTTTTATTAATATTTATTCAATATCCTCATCATCCTTAGGATTTCTATTCCAATTTTAGGGTTTCCTTGGGAATTAGGGTTTTGCCTCCATTCTTAGTTATTAAGAACCCTAATTCATCAAATCTTCTTAAAACCTTTAAATTCTCTCCTTTTAATATTCTTAACTGTATTAGGATCATCATTTAGTAATTTACTTACTTAATCTAAAATATCATGGTTTTCCTCTTCTTTTACCCCAATTAGGGTTCCCATATGAATTATTCTTCATTTATGGATTACAACCCTAAAACTACCAATTTTTTGTATACTAAATGGATGAAAACTCTATATTATTAATCAATAGGTTAATATCTTTCAAATTAACCTATTCGTCTTCAAAGATGTATCCCTTATATTCAATTTAGGGTTTCTAAGGTTTCCTACAAAAACCTAATCATCTTAATTATCTTTATTAAGGATTCTCTAATCCAAACTATGTTCAATATTCATTATATTACAATTGTATTCTTGCAATATCTTGTTATGACCACTACAACTCATATTTACTCAAATCAGGGTTTTTAGTCCATTAAACCATGTTCATGATCATAAAACCCCAAAACCAACATACTAATCATCCTTTTATGATTTTACCTTTCCTTTTACTCTTAACAGGTTAAGACTGATAAAAAACATATAAAAGATTCATCATGTTTGTTTTTATATCATTCTAGGGTTTTTCTATTAATTAATGCATCAAAAGATGTAAAACCCTATACTTTTTGAGTTTCAATAAGAATTAGACTTAAAACATAATTTATTTGTATTCCTCTCGTTCTGAGGATCAATTTTCATATAAGACTTGTTTTAATCCGAGTTACTAATCTTTAATTATGAATTTTGCAAGATTTTACTTACTTGGCCAATCGGATGGCACCACGTCATCAAGCTCATGCAACGTTGCTTGCCCTTTTGGAAACATAACCAGATTACGAATCAGCCCCTCACTTAAGTCGTCACTGCTTTATACCCTGGAGGGGTAGAACCGTCAAAACGTCACCCGACTTCATCAACCTCACGAACCTTACATGTTGCTCGCCTGCAGCCCTAGGCGCTGGTTCCCAGCTCCATCCCCGACCTCGACGGCCGTCAGGGTGGCTACCCCCACCTCCGTCGTACATCCTCGCACCTCTGGGTGCTTCTGGTTCATGTGTAGAGCACCTACTTCGGGCCTGCTCGGTCCTGCAACCCGTGGCTGACCTGCAGCTAACTCCTGGCTATTGCCCGAGCTTCAGGGTACATGGAAAGGTCTGTGCTTCTATACGGCGTCGTGGAAGCACCGTGATTCCATTCTGTGGCTACTCCTTGTCCCTGAGGTTGGCTTACCCCCTTGATTAGGGTATGGAAACAAAGAAATGTGAAGAAGAAGGAAGAGAGATAGCCGTGTGAGGTCCCTCTGGACTTGGGCAAGGATTCGACCTCTTATATAGGGAGGACATCCAAGCCCTAACGTGCTTGCCCAAGAAGAAAAAATATGGTTCTTTTCTATTAGAAAACTAATTCCTTCATGAGGAAGCAAGATTCTCTCTCCTACTTTCCTCTTTAATACTCTTTATTACTTGAATATATAGGAATATGAAAATCCTCTCCTTTGTTTGCATTATTCTTGCCTTTTAATTCTTTGGCCATGAAATTTCTATTATCTTTTAATAGAAACAATACTTCTTTTTACCAATATCACAAAATTCATTAATAATGCAACATTTTATCCTTTTATTTTGCCTTTTTAGTATTTCCTCTTTCTTTCCTCTTTATTGGGACTCCTTGGATCCCAAGAAACTCAAATATTTCAAATTCTTTTTATTGGATACTTATTATCCTTCTAGATGCATCTTTATGCATTAATTCACATTATCCTGTTTATTTCTCATTAAAATATCTCTTTTTGAGGATTTCTCTTTATTTCTCTTTTATTTTCCTCATTGGCATTCCTTTTATTATTAGAAACCTCATGGATACGAAATTTCACCAAGAAATCTCTTTTATGCCTTTTTCCACTCATTTCCCACATTTTATCATTTTTTTCAATTTCTTTCTTACTAAAGAAATACTTAATTAATCTTTGCTTTTGTTATTGCTTTCTTTTTGCAACTTTGGACTCCTTGGCACCCAAGAAACCCAAGTGGCACGAAATCCCTCTTTGGGTTTGCCTTCTAGAGGTTTCCACATTATTCTTTTCTCAAATATTTAGTTATTCATTTGCTATTTTAATAATTGAATTTTCCTTTCTTCATTTCCTTGTTATTGGGCCCAATAGCCAATAAAGCCCACAACAAACCTCAAGGCTATTGTAAACATAATACATTTATTCAAAACAAATTATACCATTCTTTGTTCAATTATCTTTAACATGAGAAATTACATTTCTCACCAGATGAACCCAAAAATTGGGGTTGTAATAGGAGCACCCCACGGTGATGTGCTTGGTCTGATGAAACCTTTATCCAACAACTCTTGTAACTGCTTCTTCAGCTCTGCCATCTTGGCTGGAGCCATCTTGTATGGTGTCTGAGTAATTGGTTGTGTTCCTGGCACCAGATTGATCTCAAAGTCAATCTCCCGAGGTGGGGGAACACCAGGGAACTCATTAGGAAACACATCCGCAAACTCTCGGATAACAGGCACCTCCTCAAGGCTAGGACCTTTTTCCTTGTTATCCACAATGTGAACTAAGAATGCCTTACATCCTTGCCACAACAACTTCTCTGCCACTATAGTTGATACTAAACATGTCAGAAGGATATTTCTATCTCCTTGGAAGATCCACTTCTCACTATCGTCATCAAACACTACTTGCTTGGAACCACAGTCCAACATAACCTTATACTTTTCTAAGGTATCCATCCCAAGGATCATGTCGAATCCATGCATATCAAGTGGTATAAGATCCACTTATATACTGGGTCCTGAAAAAGATAAAACACAATATGGACACACTTCTTGAAGCAATGCGGGTCCAACAAGAGGGGTTTCTAACAACAAACTATCTCTCTTACAACTAACAGATAAAAGACAGCTATCAAGCATACTACGTGCGATAAAAGAGTGCATAGCACCCGGGTCAACCAGAATAGATATAATGCAAGAAGAAGACAAATTAGAGTGAAATAACTCCATCTGACCTGCCACCACTCGTGGGTTGACTATCACTTCCGGCTGACTCATAACATAGAATCGAGTCATTGCTTACTGTCGTCCACGTCCTATGCTTCCTTGGGCAGACGATCCCTCTTGCGATGCTTGACCGCATCCTCACCCTCTGTTACCACTAGAATGCTATCTATCTGACCCTTGCTGATTTTGGCTCAGCTGCTGTGTCACTTCAACATCTCTCTTTGGGCAATTTGTCCTGAAATGCCCAACGTGACCACAAAGAAGACATGACTGGTCTCTCTGTTGTGGCCTAGATGGCCCTGTTACTACCACTAAAGTTGTACTATGGGCTTTGGATGGTGAAAATCCACACCCTCCTCCCTTACTCAGAGACCACTATGACGGCGCACTGGAACCTTGTATCACAGAAGGTGCTGAAAATCTTGGCTTCTTGAAGCCATCAAACATCTGTCTCGAGAACTAAGCATGCCTTTTCTTGGTCATGAACTCTCTCTTCTCCTTGACAAACCATTCTATCCTTTAGATAGACTCCACAAACATGGCGAACCACTCCCGATTCTCCAAAGCAGCAGAAGGTGTTGTCAACTCAGCACTCAAACCCTTTTCAAACCGTCTGATTCTCTCGTCATCTGTCGTCGCCATGTGAGGACAAAACCTCAGCATGTCCATAAACTTAGCTTCATACTCAGTGATGCTCATCGATCCTTGGTGCAAACACTCAAACTGGTTGATCTTCTCATCCGGATACATCTTCGGGAAGTATCGACTGACGAACTCCCACCCGAAAACATCCCAACAGATCACCTCACCAGGTCGCTTCTCCTCCTCGATGGCCCACCAGTGGCCAGCACTACCCTTTAGAAGGTAGACAACGTGCTTGACTTTGTCTGCTTCGGGGATGTCAAGGATCCAGAAAGCCTTCTCGAGACCTATCAGCCATAGCTCTGCATCTGCTGGATCATCCGTTCCAGCATAATCTGAAGCTCCGACTCGGCGAAGCTACTCAAAGGTCTTCCCAATATCCAATGATTCACCATGGGGAGTCTATTCTCTTGGCGGAGGCACTGGCAACCTTTCTACCATGAGATTCATTGTAGCCATTAACTGCCCCATAAGCTACTGATAGGTAGGGTTTTCAAGAATGGCTAGGTCAAGTTGGGGGACCTCAGACAACCGATCTTCATGTGCCTGCACTCATGCTCCTTCAACTGATGCAACATCACTACTCTCGGCAACATGTTCTTCATGTTTTCTAGACATCTTTAAGCTTTATCTTCCACTGAGGGCAGAAGGTTATTGTAAGAAAATCTGGAAAACTCACAAGAACAGACACAACCCTAGTCCTAGATCCATGTAGACTCAGCGAACCTAGAGCTATGATACCAAAAAACTTATTGTGACATCCTGCTATCACACAGACAACGAGATGCCACGTGAAAACACACGAAGCCAGCATAATCCACATGTTACCGAAAACACAGGTTAATTAATACCAATTGTGGAAAGCAGATAGAAGAGAACTATTACATTCAGATCCTCATCCAGCAAGGAAACATGTTATATAAATATTTACAAGCCTTGATATATGTCCACACCTTATATGGACCAACTGTCATGTCAGTACCAGGGTTCATCACCTGTTTATACATACATAACGGGACACATCAGGCCAACAACAGGATATACAAAGCTACATTAGTTATACATCATAAAACATAATCAAAACACCTCTGAGAACCTGAGAGTACAGGGATGACTCTAGGACTCTACTACAAAACAACCAAAACATCAACATATCCATCTCTTGCCTCCTACTACTCTTAGTGCTGCTCGGACGCAACCTCATGACCACCACCACATCTAGTATGATCACCTAAAAAGGTTGTAAACCAACGGGGTGAGACACATAGTCCCAACGAGAAACATAACTCCCCGCCGAAACTATAAAACTTTAGAAAAGTAGGTAAATCAGATAACTGATATCAGCAGATAAAAAGAGCAGCATCCTGATCAGAACTTATTTTATTAACAATCTTACCAAGGTATCCAGGAGGCATATGACCAGATATTCTTTGTGGAACATGATTGAAAAGATAAGCTTTATAAGAACTTATCGCAAAGTATAAGGATCGTACAATTAACTACAAGGTACAACTAGATCAACTATACAAGCAAGGCCTCAATCAATGTTATGTGTTTTGCCTTAAGTAGTATATACTATTCGGCTGGACTACGTATTATCATGCCCTGAGGAAGTGAGCCGTACCGCTCAAATCCAACCATAAGCTGCGAAGCAGAAGCCGATTTCATACAAGGTTAATGGAAGAGCCCAAGACAAAACCCTAGAAGAGGGGTATCGTGCAAAGCACCACAAAAGGGTATCGTGCAAAACACCATAAAAGGGTATTGTGAATGGCACAAGGACCATATCAGTTTGTTCATCATCAACCTCAAGACAAAACCTTAGAAGAGGGGTATCATGCAAAGCACCACAAAAGGGTATCATGCAAAGCACCATAAAAGGGTATTGTGCATGGCACAAGGACCATATTGGTTTGGTCATCATCAACCTCAAGATCACCATCATCAAACCCTAATAGATCAAGAGAGTTGGATCACCTCTCAACAACTAAGAGAGATGGGTTTTGTACAACCTCCATCACATATCAGGCAACAAGGTGGATCATCCCTTTATCGTTCAAGGTTCCAACCTTCACTAGGTCAACATCTAACCAAGGCTCACTTCTCAAATCCATGGTGAGAGAAGGGTATTGCCCAAGCAACTAGAGCATAGACTCACCTCTCAACAACCAAGAGAGAGGGGTTTTGCCTACACTACTAGAGCTCGAACTCACTTCCCAAAACCAAATGGGAGAGAAAGGGGTTTTTCCCAAGGAACCCTAAACTAAAGGTTCGGCCACAAGGTCTAAGAACACATCAATAACAAGACCACTATATATAACAAGATAAAAGGGTACATACTAGGGCAAGAAATGTATCTAATAAGATGCATGGCCGACCAAGATGACATATAAACATGCAACATGAAAAAGAAGTAGTATAGCTAGGGTTAGGAGTTATGTAACCCGCCTCAAGCAAGCTCCAAGATCCTAGCACCAACCTTCCAAGCTCTGAGCACCACCTTCGGCCACCTCAAGAAGAAAAGTAAATCTCATAACCACCATGGCCGAAGAACAAGCAAGAAGAAGAAAGAAGATGAAGATGAAGATGCCATGGAAGAAGGGAGAGATACTCACCAAGGAAGCAAGACACCTTCTAGGGTTCGACCACCACTAGAGGAAGAAGAAGACTAGAGCTATGTCGCCCACCAAGGAGAGGGTATCGGCCACCAAGCTCCACTAAGGGAGATGTATTAGCCACTAAGGAAGAAGGAAAGCAGCTAAAGGATTCAAAGGGCTTAGCTACCAAGGAGAGGGTCGTATACATACTACGGGGTGATAAGGGAGAGCAAGGAAAGGTGGCACCCGCCCCTAGAACACTTGTCCAGGGAGTGTGCCACATGCAAGCACCCTAAAAACCCACGCCTATGTGTTGCCAACCACTTAGCAAAGAAGCTGCCACTTGTCCAAAGATGGTGACACAAACGAAGCTAGAAGGGAGAGGTGTGTCTCCCAAGATGGCAACCCACTCACCCTTGGCCGACACAACCTCCTTGTCTGACACAACCACCATGCCTTGACCGATACACCAAGGTCTTGCCCGATACAAGGCCTCAACAAGGCAAAACAAAGCCCCACAAAGCTCAGCAAGGCCCAAAGCTTACTCAAGCAATGAGCCCAACCCATCCTCTCAACCCTAGAGGATGCAAAGAGAGAGAAAAACATTTATCAAGGTGACAAACTTGCACATCAACCCTAGAACTTGGGTTATTTGCAAGTTGCACCTCAAACTCTCAACAAAGCACAAACAAACCCAAATCACCATTTGAGGTGATTAGCAAGCATCTAAACACAAGGTTTAGGCAAAACAAACAGGATAAGCTCAAAACGAAGGTCAGGGTCCTTATACTGAGCCTAAGAAACAAAATTTGGGATCTAGAACCCTTGATGGCATTTTTATAGGCTATGCTCAAAATAGTGTCACATATAAATTCTTCGTTCTTAGAAGTAGCAACAATGTTGTAGAACCTAATACTATTACAAAATCTAAAAATGCTGAATTTTTTAGCATATCTTTCCTATGAAAACTCCCTTAGAAAAATTATCTAATCCCTCAAATAAAATTTTAGAGAATATCCCTAATACATCAAATTCTAATGATGTTTTAGAACCTGATGATATAGAACCTAGAAGATCCACTACGATGAGGAAGGAAAAGAATCTTGGTTATGATTTCTATTCCTTCATAGTGGATAATGACCCTCAATCTTACAATGATGCTCACTACAAAAAATTTGGCCTTTGTTGAAGAACATTTGTGAGGAACCATAGATTGTGAATAATGACGGCTATTTGTGAGGGCTCATCCTTCAAATATGGGACCAAATCCCTCAACCGTTTTTTTAACATCTTTACAAATACTAATCCCTCACAAATACATTAGTCACTAATCATTCCTTGAAAAATACCATGACAAATGATTCCCTCCATCTCATATCCCTTCCCTCCATCTCATTTCCCTTCCCTCCATTCTAAAATACAGCATTTGGATATCAAAATTAAAAAGGAAAAGAAAAACCCTCCCCACTCGTCCCTCTACACAATGATGAACTAGGGAAGCACTGATCACCTACCACTCGTCCTCGACACCTCCTTGATTCCATCGACCACGCCTTCAGTCCGTCGACCAGGCCTCGCTCACTCCACGGCCAGGGTCTGCTCCAGCTTAATGCCGCCCAGCCTCAGCAACCCCACAACCCCAGCCGCTTAACATTTCCCAAATCCCACCGGTCGTACCCAGCTGCAACCGCGCCTACCTCCTGGACGGTGCCCCAACTGCTCCTACCTCCCCAACTGCAGCAGGTCGTAACTCCAATCGTCGGCCGGCTTCCAATTCTACGGCCAGGAGTAGCCATATCGTGCCAGATCCCGGTGAAACCACCCGACTTAGGCGGCGCCCAGCAGGAGCTCTGAAGAATACTTCAACCTTGGATCAAGCTACTGGTCTCTTTTCCTTGATCTGACACCCATAAGCTGCCCAACCGCCTCTGCTCCAGTTCTTCTCTTGCAACGTCCATTGTTCTTCTTCTTTAGTTTTAATCTCGTTGCTTCTGTCCATTGACCGGAAGCGTGGGAAAAGGCACTGCTACTAAAACTGCATCTTTTTTCTGTGCTACTTGTTTTATTATTCTCTTACAACTGTTGTGCTTGCTTGTTGTTATGTTGTTTGATTCAATCATGTGTTGGTCATTTAGTTTTAGGTAACGATTCCAATGTGCATCCTTCTTCATGTGTATCCCAGATTTGAGTTCACTGTAATGTATTGTTCACTACCAATGCTTGCTTATTTCTTCATATGTGTATCCCAATAGTTTACTGTAATCTGTTAATTACTGCCAGTGTTTGCTTCTTTCTTCATTTGCGTATCCAAATTTTGAGTTTCCTATAACGTATCTCCTCTTTACATAAAATAGCCATATAAATTAAATCTCAAACCTTATAGCCTTCATTCGGAACTCACATTGTGATGTTTGATAAATGGGTAATATTACTATGGACTGAGAATGGGTTGATGTTTAAAAATAGACATGTAGTAAGCTAAGTGTAATGATATATTAAAATTATATGGGTCAAATGGAATATGTAAGAGTCTAGTCACCACTTAATTTTGTTTTTGGTTGTAAGTATAATATAGCCTGGTGTTTTTGCATTTTGCAGAGGCACACTAAGTCATTGTCAACATCTCAGATCTGGTTGAGAAGTCTAGGCAGAAGCCTCAAGAACGAATGAGTGTTCTTAGTAATGTGGGTTCCTCCTAAAACAAAAATTGGATATATTATATGTCTTTTTTCCTTTACCCCCTCCATCTAAAATAATACCCTTTCTGTAACATGTGGTTGTGATGTATGACCTAAAAGCCAATAATTATGGTAATGATCCTCTGGTAAGTGCAGCTCTATACTTAGAGATTAATTAAAGGCTGACTGCCCAGGGCTCCCATGGGACACATCCATTCCTAATATAATAGTTGGCACTTTGGAGATCTTTGGCATGGATGGAGGATGCTCAGTTGTGGTGAACTTCTCTGCATCTTCCATCCATGCCAAAGATCTCCTAAGAGCCAACTATTATATTAGGAATGGATGTGTGCCATGGGAGCCCTGGGCAGTCGGCCTTTAATTAATCTCCAGGTACAGAGCTGCACTTAGCAGAGGATCATTATCATAGTTATTGGCTTTTAGGGCCTACATCACAACCACATGTTAAAGAAAGGGAATTATTTTAGATGGAGGGGGAAAACGAAAAAAGACAAATATACAAATGTTGTTTTAACAACAAAGGGATCAAGGAGGAACCCACATTACTAAGAACACCCATTCGTTCTTGAGGCTTCTGGCTAGAGTTCTCAACCAGAGCAGACCTTTTGTTGAATGCATGTCTGAAGCTTTCCATGGTCATGACAGACATTCTATTGATGCTAAGCGTGCACAAAGATGGTATGCTACTAACTTATAATGATACATATCATACAAGTGAACCAGAAGTTACATTCATTTCACGCCCATGCTTTAGTGCTTCTATGCCCATCATTTGATTTTTAAAGATACCAAACTTATTTACATATCATTTCAGTTTCCATTGGAGACTAGAACTTTGTAATTCTACTATGTCCGCCAATCAAAAATTCTGGTCCTCTTCCTTTTCACTTCCTACTTCTATCTGTGATGAAGTGGAAATAATTATTATAAATTTCTTGTGGGGATAGTGTGAAGGCAAGAATGATATCCATCTTCTTAAGTGGGATGGTGTAACCATCTTCTTAAGGTAGTCTATGGATCAAATTGATCCATGAGAAATACCTTATTAAGGATTCCATCTAAAATATTGATATCTATGGTCAACTTTCTTGGTATTTATTGTACTCCCAGGTTGGAGGCTATTGCTACTCATCTCTGTATCCAAATTGCCATTTTTCGAAAGTGGGTATTTTCCTCTTTTGATATCTAGCAGCTATCAATGAAAGTAATCTTTTTAGATGGGATAGACACTTCTACAATGTTTCTCTTGGGAGGAAACTTCTTTTCTTCTGTAGTGGTTGGTATATATGAACTGTTTTCTTCTGCTAGTCTATTGTTCTGCTGGTTTACAGTCTCCTACTATAATAATTTGAGTGTTGTGTTATTAACAAGATACCAAACAATGAAATTGTCCCTGTTGTCCTGGTCTGCATGTCATATGTTCTATCTTGGTTGGTGTTAAGTCTTATGCAGCTGACTTATTTTAAGTATTTCAGTTCTTAATTTTATGAGATGTTATACATGATATCATATACTTATATGTTTAAGTATTTCAGCTGACTTATAGGGACAGTTAGGTATTTGTCTCATAATTCTTGTTATAAGTAATAACAATATGTTGATATCAGATCTAAGAAGAAATAGACTGTCAGTGCCTTTATGCATAGAGATCTGCTACAATATTGAGATTCTATGGGATATGTTGGACATAACCCATAGCATCAGGACCACACACAACTTTGAATCTCCTTTGGTAGAGTCTAAATAGCCATGCGTCAAAATACTCCTTTGTAGTAGAGAGATCGCCTAGTTTGAGAAGAGAAGCAGTGTAGCTAGTATGACAGTATAAGTAGCCCCTGTAATCGAGTATATGTTGAGACATGTGAGCAAAAGTTAATGGATGAATCTGTTAACTATTATTGATTAGGTGGGTACCTATGCTATTGCAGTTCTTGAAGGATTTTTCTTGAAAGATGTTTCTTCTGCCTCTTTTTTTGCTTCTTGTATATTGATAGACTTCATGTATGTCTTCTCCCTTCCCTCCCCTTTTCTCTTTTTCCTTTTTCATGTTGTATATTCGACCCCCTTTTTCTGCAATTGTTGCAAAAAAATCAATCCTTTTATACTACTGTTTCTTTGATTTTTTTCTATTTCCTCTTGTGTCTCCTATTCTAGATTCTTTTCTTTTCTTTTTTTGCAATTTCTCCTTCATTTCCTGTTCCTGCTATTGCATCTAAATTTTTGTTACTTCTATGTCCCCTCTTATTGCTACTTTTTCTTACTTATTCTTGCTCCTACATGACTACATCTCCTACATGACTACATCTCAAACAGTTGTTCCTCTACTTATTATATATTTTCCTTCATGTAGATGGATTTTCTAATAGATCGGAGTTGGATGTATATTGGGAACAGAGTGCATAGTGATGTATTCAAGGTAGGGTTACGAAAGTTCATTGAGTTTGCTCTTATCCATCAGAGACCAACTAGACAGGGGAAATTAATATGTCCTTGCAAGGTATGTTTGAACAGATACCTTAAAACAGAGGAGGAGGTATTCTCACATGTATTACAAAAAGGATTTGTGCATAGCTATGATGTTTGGACGTTTCATGGGGAGGTGATTGTTAGGAGCAATCATGTTGTGGCACCAAACATGCCTAGCACCGACAATATGCATCAGATGTTGGAGGATTTGTTTGGTATGGGTGACACAACAAATGACCACTCTACTGAAGCTACAGAGGAACCTGCAAATGTAGATGCACAAAGATTTTACAAGCTACTAAAAGAGGCAGATCAACCACTCTATAGAGGTTGCACAAGTCATTCTAAGCTATCGTATTTGGTTGCCTTGCTATTTCTGAAGGAGGAATCTGGATGGTCCAACAATTCTTTCACAAAGTTGTTACAGTTGATTGTTTCAGGATTTCCGGAAGAAAATTGTCTATTCCCGGAGACGTACTATGAAGCAAATGCGATCGTGAAGGATTTACGACTTGATCATTCTACTATAGACGTATGTACAAATAATTGCATGCTTTTTTGCAAAGATGCAGCTTCAAAAGAAAATTGTGATACTTAAGGTGCTTCAAGATGGAATGAAAAGCAATACAAAACAAAGGGAAAGAAGGTAGCTTCTAAGTTCATGTATCACTTCCCTTTGATACCTCGGTTAGAGAGGCTCTATATGTCTTCATCTATTGCTAAAGGCATGATTTGGCCATCAGAAGTAAAAGGCAAGGATGGTCGTATTCATCATCCTTCAGACACACCAGAATGGTTGTCTATTGATGCCAGGTATCCAGACTTTGCTGCTGAACCACACAATGTTAGATTGGCATTAGCAACAGATGGATTTAATGCATTTGGCAATATGAGTGCATCACATAGCATCTGGCCTGTGTTGGTGACACCTCTCAATCTTTTGCCTTGGCTTCTTATGAAAGAACAATTTATTATGATGTCCCTATTAATCCCAGGTCCACATATGGTTGGCAATGACCTTGATGTATACTTGGAGCCATTAATTGAGGAGTTGCAACTACTTTGGGAGCTTGGAGTCAAAGTTTATGATGCATATAGAAAAAGGAACTTCACTATGCGGGCAATGATTTTATGGACCATTAATGATTTCCCAGCATATGGTGACTTATCTGGTTGGAGCACTAAAGGTAAGAAAGATTTGGGATGTCCTTGTTGTAATGTGGAGACTGTATCAAAATGGTTACAGTATGGGAAAAAGCAATGCTATGGTTTCCATCGACGTTTTCTTCCAATGAATCATCCGTATAGACGTGATAGGAAAAATTTTGATGGTGAAAAAGATTTTCGACTTCCACCTAAGCCACTATCTGGAGAAGATATACTGAGGCAATTTGATGGGTATGAAAATATCACATTTGGAAAAATGAATAAGCGCAAGAGGCTTGGAGATCAAATTCAACCATTACCTCCTGGTTGGAATAAGATAAGCATCTTTTTTCAGCTACCTTATTGGAAGTATTTATCTGTTAGACACAATCTGGATGTGATGCACATAGAAAAGAATGTGTGCGAGAATATTTTAAACACATTATTGGGTGATTCTAAGAAAAGTAAAGACAACTTACAAGCTCGTCAAGATTTGAAGAAAATGCGCATTCGAAGAGATTTATGGCCAGTAGATGCAGGTGACCGCTATTACTTGCCTCCAGCATCTTACACCATGACTAATGCGCAGAAAGATAAGTTCCTATCTGTGTTAGAAAAGTTGAAAGTTCCTGATGGCTATTCTTCTAACATATCTAGGTGTGTTAGCAAATCTGATAGAAAACTTGTTGGGCTGAAAAGTCATGATTGTCATGTTCTTATGCATCAACTTCTACCTGTTGCCTTGAGACATTGCATAAGCTTAGATGTGTACAAGCCTATTGCTAATTTGTGCTCATTTTTCAACAAGCTTTGCTCTAACATTATTGATGTGGAGGAATTCAAAGAATTGGAACAAGAAATTGTTGTCACTCTTTGCCAGTTGGAGAGAATCTTCCCTCCTTCTTTCTTCACCATCATGATGCATTTGCCCATTCATTTAGCTTATGAAGCCAGGCAAGCCGGATCTGTCCGAACTAGGTGGATGTACCCAATAGAGAGATACTTGAAGAAATTGAAGAAGTATGTAAGAAACAAAGCTAAACCGGCTGGTTGTATTGCTAGTTGCTATTTAGTTGAAGAAAGTTTGACATTTTGTGGTAGGTACTTGCATAATTTTGAGACAAAACTGATCCACACTCCTCATGATGGATCTCCAATTAGAGTTGGAGTGTCAATAAATTTTGACATC
This sequence comes from Alisma plantago-aquatica, assembly GCA_963693085.1. Taxonomy (NCBI): domain Eukaryota; kingdom Viridiplantae; phylum Streptophyta; class Magnoliopsida; order Alismatales; family Alismataceae; genus Alisma; species Alisma plantago-aquatica. Next base: position 1,651,541,003 of record OY856409.1, read on the forward strand.
CACACTTTGGAACAAGCCCATCGTTATGTCCTTTTCAATAAAGAGGAATTGGATGTTTACAGAAGGTAAGATTTAATTACGTCCTAACATTCTTGCTGATATTTGTATATATGTTGTACATTAATTTAGACACTTCTTATAAAGCAGTGAACACATGTGTATTCTTCAAGATATGGAACCCAACATTGCCCCACGGACCCTAGAAACAAAACATGCAAAGGAGTTCTCTAAGTGGTTGAAAGAGCATGTAAGTCTCAAACATAAATATTGTTGTCACTCTTAATGTTCAAGTTAGTGTAGATTACATTAATGTTTTACTTTTTTATGAAGGTAATGCAAATGCGAGAGATTAGGCCGAACAATATTAGAGATGATTTGAGATGGTTATCCCAAGGCCCTTGTGCTGAGGGAATGTCTTATGAAGGATTTTCGGTCAATGGATATCGTTTCCGTTCAAAGCCCATTGAAAGTACATGTACTACACAAAATAGTGGAGTGTATTTGTGTGCTGACACTTCAAGTTATTCAAGTGGTAGAGATTGAAATCCTATAAATGCTGAAGTCACGTACTATGGCTACTTAGAGGAGGTTATTGAGCTAACTTATGGTCCAGGAATAAAAGTTTTGTTATTCAGATGTTCTTGGTATGATGAAAGCACTTCTAACGGGTTGCGAATTGATGAGTATGGGTTCACACAAATCAACACTTCAAGGATAAAAAAAAGGAGGAACCGTTTATCCTGGCTTCTCAAGCATTGCAATGCTTTTATGTGAAGGATCCTAATGATGATGATTGGTGCACAGTGCTAAAGCATCCTCCTAAAGATTATTCTGAAGTACCTCTTATTGAGAATTGTTTGACTGGTTTACAATCTGATGATGGTGTAACTAGTGATGTGTCTTGGACGAGGAGTGACACTGGGGGATCTTTTGTTGATAGAACTAAAAAAAAGAATGATGGGGCTAATGTTTAGTTCATTAATCTGTCTGTTTTGTTTGCAAGTCTAGAATAATTTACTTGGGGAATATGTTGTATTGCATTTTTTTGGCAAACTGTTACTATATGGCATATTCTTTGCAATTTATTTAGTATTGTTTCATATACCAGCAAGTAGGACATCATTATTCTTTTTTGGGATATGAAACCAAGGTACTCTACAAGTTATATGTTTTTCAAATGCTGAATATTCATATGTTGGTGTCTCATATTCTCCGCAATTTATTTGTTTTTCAAATGTAGCTACTACTTTTGTTACTGACATTTCTGCACTAATAATCTAATTTTTTTCCTTGTCAATTGAAGGATGGCAGGAAGAAGATTCACTAGATGTAGTTGTAACAACACACCCAGTCAACCTATTGCTGTCCCTCCATCCACAATTGAAGAAAATTGTGAGGATGAACCTACTCTACTGTCCAACAATATTGAAAATGATGTAATAGTTGAAGAAAATGTTGAGGATGAATAGGAGAATAGGAAGTATGGACGTGGGCCTGCAAGTGAGCAAATCCTACTTCGTAAGCAAGGGCAACCATGTCACAAGGTCCAATGGGATGATGAAGGAAATGCTATTGGGGAGAATGGTGCCAAATTGAATTGTTATTGTCATATGCTAGCAAGGAAACCACACATATGGCATCTAGACTTGAAGTGGAACGAACAACCAGAACAAGCTTTTGCAGATAGAAAATCATTTATTGAGGTAATCTTTTTCATAAAAAGACCAACAAATTGTATGATTGTTATATCTAAAGTAATATTTTCTATGTTTTTGTAGAAATACTTTGATTTAGGCAGTCACCCTAATGCATGGAATCACATTGATGAACACATTAGCAAAGGGATATCAGTGTGGAGGGCACGTGTAAAGAAAGATTACTATGAAAAGTACAAGATTGAACCAGAATTGATGATGAAGAAAGTTGAGAAAAATGCTTCCATAGATATGGACCAGTTTAAAAATCTTGTTAAAGAATGGGGAACCGAGAAGTCTAAGGTACAATGGTTTCATATAACTTTTTTTTTATCAATAAGCGCGTTTCTCTTTCATTACTCACAAAATTTACAAAGGGGAGCAAAGCTCAATACATCTATAAAGATAGATATCAAAAGTCAAAAAGAAGGATGCAATTTATCTATGCAAACTTCTATAATCAGTATTTATGCAATGCCACACACTGTTTGGTTTGCTCCTACTATCTTCAAAAACACATCTGTTTCTATGTATCCATATGTGATAAATGATAAGAGTAGCAAGAAGAGCTTCATTTCTGTTCTTTAGCAGGTGTACTTCATTTCTGTTCCAGCAGCAGGTGTACTTCAACGGTGTTGCAGATTTTTTGAATCTGCTCAATTCCTCTGATCTCAGGGAGCTTCCACACTCCACACTTCACATCAGTCCCCTTTCCAATGTGGAATTGGACATTATAGAGATATCTATCTCTTATATTGAGGATGTTCTTCCACATCCAGCTATTGGCTTGCTTATATTGAGGATGGTTTCATATAACTTGCATGTATACCTATCTACCTTTTCTAATTATATGTTTCTTATGGTTTAGAAAATTTCCGAGATCAACAAGGCAAACATAGCAAAAAAAGTGATGGATCATACCACAGGATCAAAGCCATGGAGTTGTTATCGGGCAGAAATGGTATTAATAATGGACACTTGTCTTTCTTAGTAGGAGTTGAGCATATAACATGGACAATTATTATGTTATCTATCATGTGTAGGTCAGTGAAGATCAACCCCTTGTGCCTCTTAACAAATTTTTGGAAAAAGTTTACGACAAAATCCCACAAGTGGTTAGAAAATGGATATTTGCTTTCCTATGATGTCTACAAAGCTACATATGCTTAGATATCTCAATTTAAGCTTTCCTTTTATGATGCTTTCTAATTACAGCTTGAAATCTCTGATATCATGGAAAACCAAGTAGCAAACCAAGAAGAAATAGATCCTAGAAATGTTGATAATCTAACACGTGCTGCTTATTTGCAAGTTTTAAATCCTTCCAAAAAGTCTAGGATCCGAGGTGTTGGAATTGGGCACAAAGAGATAGGACATAGGGGAAAAGTTGCCCGTATAAGATATGAAATGCTTCTTGAGGAAAGCAATGCAAAGGATGTATGTTGGAGAGAATCTAAACTTGAACAATTAGTTACAACTAGTCTATTAGATTGATGTTTGTAATTTGTTTTCTATTTCAGGATAAACTTAAGGAACTTGAAGAAACAGTAAATGGACTGAAGAACTTCGTCTCCCAATTAATGACTTGGTATAATCAATCACAGGTAACTCAGATTCAGTTGTCTATGTCAATGTAATATATACTTTTTTTTTGACATTGTTGATGTATTTGTTATAGGATGGCGGTATTAATGTTGATTGTGCAGCTGAATACCCCAATCAGAATACTACATGTGTCTTACACATGCAAAGTGGCACAAATAGGTCGGATGTGGGTTCTTTTCACATACAAGACAATACAAGTAATGGTGCAGATGTAGGCATGTTTCCCAGCCAAAATAATTCAAGCGGGGATGGCTTAGGAAGACTTTCTAGACCAAGCAATTCAAGGGAGACTGGAGTAGGCATGCTTTCCATACAAGGCAATTCAAGGGAGAATGGAGTAGGCAGACTTTCCATACAAGCCAATTCAAGGGAGAATGGAGTAGGCAGGCTTTCCATACAAGGCAATGGACATCCACAGATCTTTCCGCCATAGGTAACTCATTACAGCTATAGATTATTTTCAATATTCATACACATAAGAATATTAACATGTACACTTTATTAAAGGCTGCAGTTGAAAGTTGGTCCCCTTCTTCTGGTAATAATCGACAAAGTTATCCTCAAATGCAGAACACACCAACCACATCTTCATCGGTGTCTTTCACACCAAGAAATCAGTGTTTAAATCCTGTAAGTAATTCATTTCAGCTTATCTACATGAAGTGGGCGTTTAAGGCATTTTAGGCCCAAATTATGCAATTTAAAGGCTAAACTAGCATGAATCGAGTCTAGATTTGGTCAAATTAGATCACCTTCAGTCATTGCATGGTTGATATAGGTCTGATTTAGAGTAAATCAGGTCAAATTTTGGCAAATTAGGTCTGGTCTGAGGAAAATCAGGTCTGATTTGGGGAAATGAGGATTGATTTGGGCCAAATTGGTATGTCCTCATAGCGCTGTTTGTTAAGTTTTTTCTACTTTTTCATATTTTTATTGTTCTTGCTTCTTTCTCTTTTCTTTTTTTATCCATTCTCCTGCATCTTATTCCTGCGTCCTGCTGCTATGTTTTTTCTGAGTTATTCATCCTATATTCCCTCCTACTACTATGCAAGCATGTGCACATTTTCTTTTTCAAATTTGTCCTATACATCCTGCTACGAAATCTACTACTACTATTTACATATCTAATTTTCGTTTTCTGATTTCTTCCTCCTAAATCTCCTCTCTTAGCCACTGTTGTTTGCATGTTTCCATTTATTTTCACTGACCTATTCCTTCCTCTATATTTTCTAATTCAGCACCTGCTACTGCTGTTTTTTATTTTGTTTTGTTGATTCTTCCTCTTTCAATCTCCTTTTACTGCCCTTGGTTTGTCTTATTCTGACTTCTTCCTATAGAACTTCTACCATTTGCATGCTCTTTTTATCCCATTTTCTCTCACCAATTCGTGCTTGTCTTCCTCTTACTATTGTTTCATTTTCTTCATGTTAATTCTGTTGTCCCTGATTCTCCTATAGTTATCAATTCAAATTAAAGATGGCAGTAATTGTGATGATGAATACTGTTATTGCCTACTATTTCTGCTCCAGATGCCCTTGTCCCCTGCTTGTCCCCTTCTTTTGAGTCATTTTCTTAAGGGGCTGTTGATATTAATAACCTTGGGAATGGCCACTCTCTGTATGGGCTAACTCTATCTACTTTGTTTTTAACTTTTGGTTGTCCAAGCTGCTCCAAATTGTTGGGAATTGTTCAAAAACATATATTTGTTATTCTTATTATTCTGCGTTGTAATATGGGTCTGAATTGGTTTGTGGCCATATGTGATAAATGATAAGAGTAGCAAGAAGAGATTCATTTCTGTTCTTTAGCAGGTGTACTTCATTTCTGTTCCAGTAGCAAAGTATTGCTCTTTTAGGTGCTCGACTCTTCCACAACCACTTGGTCCAAGGCAAGACCTCATGTTTAGACCTGTAGACCTCCCAAGCGTCTTTTAGAGAGATAGTTTTTAGTTTTCTGAGCATGCAGATATCATCTCCACTTCCCAGCTCAACGCTGCTGCAGATTTTTTGAATCTGCTCAATTCCTCTGATCTCAGGGAGCTTCCACACTCCACACTTCACATCAGTCCCCTTTCCAATGTGGAATTGGACATTATAGAGATATCTATCTCTTATATTGAGGATGTTCTTCCACATCCAGCTATTGGCTTGCTTATATTGAGGATGGTTTCATATAACTTGCATGTATACCTATCTACTTTTTCTAATTATATGTTTCTTATGATTCCTTTTTGTATTTATATTGATAGGGTAGAATTACTTTTAATGATGGATTTCAACGGACAATTCACCTTGGAGTAGACCAAAACCAAAATATAAGGGTAAGTTGTTTGTTGTACTATGATTTATGTATTAACTTTAAATTCTATTAATATAATGATTTGTCATTTTTAGGAGAAGAATATTCAAGTACCTAACCGTATGAGGCGTGGCATTGATGAAGAACACAACACCATTTGAAGGAATATGGAGACATTATAGATCTTAAGAGTTTTTAGCATGATATGTTGATTGTCATCAATCTCAAATTTTAAAACCATATGTACTCTTTATTTATATCAACGTTGAGCACGCAATGTATGGATAATATTTTGCTTCAATATCAAAAATTGGTTTGAGGTGATTTAACATTTTTATGTATCATTTTGGTGTTGAATCTTCTTATGATGTCATGTGAATTAGTATAAAAATATTGCTTGAGGTTATGTATACAAAGTTTTACATTTAAAATTTGATATTCACTATAGTAACAATTAATTAACATTTAATAAATCATTCAATAATCAATAATCAAATCATTTACAGTAGTCCCTCATAAATATATTGATGAAGGTCCAGATTGACCATCAAAATTGCATTCATGACTACCACATAGCCCCTCAAAAATATATTCTCCAGGACCATCAAGTCCTTCAAAAATGTATTCATGAAGGCTAAATAGTCCCTCAAAAATGTATTCATGAAGGCTAAATAGTCCCTCAAAAATGTATTTATGAAGGCTAAATAGTCCCTCAAAAATGTATTTATGAAGGCTAAACAGTCCCTCAAAAATGTATTAATGAAGGCTAAATAGTCCCTCACAATTGTATTCGTGAGGGCCACTGGTATTTGTCACGTGAGTTCTCTTCACGGACCATTTGTGAGGGCCAGACCCTCAACCGTCCCTATTTCTGAGGGCCTGTAGAGAGGGGTTTGTGACATGACTCTCCCGTGAATAATGGCCCAGTTTTTTGTAGTGGCTATTAATTTAACTGATTCCTCTTTATGGAAGGAAGCAATTAATAGTGAGATTGAATCTATATTATCTAATCATACATGGGAATTAGTAGATTTTCCACTAGGTATCAAAACCATAGGATGTAAATAGATATTTTAAAGAAAATTGAAAACGGATGGGACTGTAGATAAATACAAAGCTCGATTAGTTGCCAAGGGATATAAACAACAAAAGGATATTGACTATTTTTATACCTTTGCTCCTGTAACTAGAATCTCTTCAATCAGGATTTTAATTGCTTTGACATCTATTAAGAGATTAAGTATACACCAAATAGATGTTAAAACTACTTTCTTGAATGGAGATTTAGATGAAGAAATTTATATGGATCAACTCGAAAGTTATGTAGTTTTGGGAAAAGAACATATGGTATGTAGACTAATCAAATATCTCTATCACTTGAAACAAACACACAAATAATGGCATGAGAAATTTGATAATGTCATTGTATTATATGGATTCCATATGAATGAAGGAGATAAATGTATATACTCTAAAGTCAATAACCAAGGTTGTGTTATTATATGTCTCTATGTAGATGACATGCTTATTTTAGGCACTAATATTGATATAAAAAATAGTACAAAAGGCTTCTTGGCTTCTAATTTTGACATGAAAGATATGGGTGAAGCAGATGTAATCTTAGGAATTAAACTCCTTAAAAATGATGATTACATCATGCTATCCTAAGAACATTATGTTGAGAAAATCCTCAAAAGGTTTTCAATGATTGATTGTAAGTCAGTAAGTACACCTTTTAATTCTAATTGTAATCTTAGGAAAAATAAAAGTACTAGTGTTCAATAAGTCAAATATGCACAAGTAATTGGAAGCCTGATGTACTTAATGAATTGTACCTGTCTAGATCTAGCATATGCAGTGGGGAGAGTAAGTAGATATACTCAAAATCCTAACAAGGATCATTGGAATGTTCTACATAGGGTGTTAAGATACCTTAAATGCACAATTAATCATGGATTGATTTTTTGTGGATCTCCAACTGTGCTAGAAGGATTTTGTGATGCCAATTGGATTTCAGATTCAGATGAATTGAAATCTATAAGTGACGACATCTTCACTATGGGTGGAGATGTTGTGTCTTAGAAATCTTGCAAGCAAACATGTATAGCTCGTTCCACTATGGAATTTGAGTTATTGCCTTAGAAAAGGCTGGAACTGAAGCCGAATGGCTAAGACATGTTCTAATGGATCTTCCCATTTAGAAGAAACCTTCTCCACCAGTGTTTATACATTGTGATAATTAAGCTTCCATAACAAGAGCTAAAAATAAAGTTTGTAATGGGAAGAGTAGACATATTCATCTACGTCATAACATTGTGAGGCAGCTTGTATGTGATAACATAATCTCGATGGATTATGTAAAGTCAGAATTAAACTTGGTTGATCCTCTGACAAAGCCATTAAGTCAAAGACTAGTGAGCGATACGTCGAGAAGAATGAGATTATGCCCATACCATATGTCAGAGTGATGGATACCCAACCTTCATGAATGGTGATCCTGATAAGAAGGTTCAATGGAAAAACCTAAGTCACTGTATGACTCAATGTATTGTAATATTTGTATCTCATTCTTATGATGTAAATAACAATTGCAATGATTTAGTTGTATATATTTCTTAATGGATTTTATAGCCATTAATGGTGGTGTATATACTATAATATATGCTTGATGAAAGTCCAACTATATGAGTGTGGAGTGGGGCTGCTCCTGTTGAGATTTGGGTAGATCTCTAGAGCGTTCATGAATTTCTCAGTAGGCGCATGGCCAGAAGGCACAAATACGTAAGAAAGGTAATTGATTTTATGAATGTCATGTGAGTAATGTACCTCTAATCAGACAAAGGAGGAATTTGTTCAAGAATATAGTTTCACCAATCTTCTAGAGATTACGTATATCTACTCTATAATTTAGTTCAAAGAACTCAGTTCTACCAATGCTTTCTTCTAGTGATCAACTCGAATTTTAGTTTAGTTTAGTTTTGAAATAGTGGGGGATTGTTGTAGTTTCTACTATATTTCAAAGCAAAACCTTTTGTCCCATATTGTTAGTTTGAGGTACTTTCATGGGTTTGATATATGGTTGTTGGTCCCTGTAATATTTGAGGAATAAAATAGAATGTGGGCTTCGCACACGCATGCTAGGGCAGTCCAAGTGGGTTTGGGCCGGTCTGGTCTAAAAACCCTTTAATCAGGCGTGTCGGCGTACGTCGCATCCCGCGCGCAGGGGGGTGCAAATCCAGCTTCCCGGAGCCCCTTGTGCGGGTGCGGCCCCGACTTGATTTTGCCGTTTGCTACACTCGAGATTTCCCACATGTGTCGCAACTCTTTGGAGCTGCAGTTGGGCTGATGTCTCTTCGGTTGGCAACTGCTTGCATCCGTTGATTTCGCAAACTTCGTCACTACGTTTCTATAAAACAAAACACATTCTTTTATTTTAATAGCGCACATAAGACAACTCCAGATGCTGCTTTTCTGTCGTTCTTTGCCGTTGCCGCCAACCATGCTCGAGTGATCGCTGGAAGAACGATCAAAGACCTTTCTCCTGAGAAGGAATTTACGGGTGCACGCTTCACTTCTCTATATTGTTGTATCCTGGGAAGGTAGCCGCCGTAGACTACTACTGCACCGACGTTCGTCGTCAAGTAAGACGAAAAATACTCTTAAGGACAGTGCGATTGTACACGCCTCAACAGTCAAATACTACTTTTTTGTTTACATTTCCTATGCTTAGTACCACAGGAGATTGCATTGATCACCATCCGTCTGGGTTAGTCACAATTGTGGTATGTTTGGTGTCTTTAAACTACAGTATCTCATCGTATTCCAAAATTCCTTTTCATTAAATGTAGAAACGTCTTTGTGCTTGCTAGAAACAGAGTATATTGTACTTAAAAGGCCTTTACCGTGAGATAAAGAAATGCAGTTGACAGAGTGACATTCCAGTCAATTTCATGGTCGCTATCTACAACCGGACGCTATATGCTCGTTGAAAGCGTTGAACAAAGTGCAGAAACTTTGTTGAGTTTACTGTTATTCAAATCAGTTGGTTTCTTGCTTTACCTGTGAAACACGATTACAAATAGGCATGACTTTATCAAGTACGTCTTAATAGAATTTCATCGTTGAACACTACATTTCTTTAGCAAAGAGGCAATATTCCGTCGCGTCCTATTGATCAAGCCGAAAGAGAAAGAAGGTAAACTTCAGGTGTGAATAATGAATCGCTCGTATAGTCGTATGATCCTCGTCGTCGTCGTCGAGTCATTCTGTATGGACCGGTGAGGTGACCCATTTAACTCGCCAAAAGCCCGCGTCGCAATCAAGAGCGTAGGGGTCTCGTGCAGTTGACCGAGATCGACCAGGAGCCTAAAAAGGCCGGCGGCCAGAGGGAGGCCCGTTGGCCTTTTGCAATTTGAAACCGAGTTGAAGGTTCCGCCCTGCTTCCAACGGCGGGTCGCTATCGGATTATCGGAACAAGGGCTGGTGCATGTCCGCTTCACTGGGGTTGTTTGGTGCATTAATTCCAAGGCTTGTACAGCCGGCACCATGAATGCGGTCGGAGTTGAGAAAATGAGAAAAGCCTTGAATCGAGGGCGACTTATTCTAATACGCCTCCTTATTAGGGTTGGTCGGAGTTGAGAAAATGAGGAAAGCCTTGAATCGAGGGCGACTTATTCCAATACGCCTCCTTAGTAGGGTTGGGCAGAAATTGAACAAGCTTTCATCAAAGCAATTCAGACCGAACCGGCAAGTTTAGTTTGATTCGAGGTGAAGAATTTGTAAGCATTCCAAATGGATGGTCATCATCATGCTTTAGGTCAAGGCTGCGACCAACCAAACAAAACACGACCGAACTATGTCCCACTATGAGCAATTTATGATATATGATATGCAAGTTGTCATACTGGATAGCTATTATAATACACAATTAAGCTATTTATCGTTGTGTAAGTAACAATACCAACCATAGACGTATGTGTCTATCTTTACATGTTTCAAATGTATGGGTAATCAATTTATCCTTGTCTGAAGCTGCAATCATTTCCAAGGACACACTACACATTAACTTGGTAGTTTTCTTACTGACTGTCGATTGAAAATGAGATCTAAACCCAATCCATGACTTCATGCACCAGATGAAGTTGAATTCGTGATTTCATGCACCAGATGAAGATGGTGTAGTGGCATGTTGACATTGCTTTCCATGTCCAAAAGCTAATATGCTATCTTTATAAACTGGTTAGCATATTTTGAGTAAGAAGGTACACTCTCGTATTGCTCTATAGCCTTAGGTTAGAATGCTATTTTGAGCTACACATTTTCAACATTATTGGTGTTAGATAATGTAAGCCTGGACCAAATCACATATTGGGGCTATTTAGCAGTTATAGTCAGTGTGGAATGTTTCCAATCATAAGGTCATCTTGGTCTGCAATACTTTTAGGGCTAACTTGAAACAAAGATGAACACACCAATCATTACTTCTCACATTATCAGTTAAAGAAACACTTACTTGCTTTGCATAATAAGTGTTTTCTATAAGTCAAGCTCAAAGGAACTATTTGGTACTACCCACCCCTAGTTTGTATGATTAAATTTTTTATAAGTCAAACTATGATGAATTAGTTGGAACTACCCACACCAATGAGGTGCAACATCTATTTGGGACATCAACATCACAAACTCTAATGTAAAGCATGGTTGATTCTAAATAAGTTCTCATGTAACTAATCTCATAAAAGGTCTTTATTGCTTCCACAAACTTTGACTTAGTGTTTTTGAGAGTATATGAAGTGAATCCCCTCCAGTTGCTGGGGCAAATGTGCATGTATGGAACACTATACACAAGACCTGTTCATGGTTCGAATCCAAGGATGACGAAATAACTATTCATTATTGTAGGAGAGATAGAATGACCCATGTACCGATTTATGTATTGGGAAGAGGCTTTCTATGTACAATGGATATTGATGGAATTTTCATTGACCTTTTATTGAAGTTGAATGTGCCTATGTAGACAAGTTCTAATGAGGAAGCTAGGAGTTTGATGAGGGAGAAGTTTTATTATCCATAGATTGTATGACACAATCTTAAATAAGATGAAACAAATATTATTAATGTCATTTATGTTTCTTATTGTATGTTGATGACTAAAAATTCAAAGACTAATTTTGTTATGCATAGAGACATTCCAGGTGGATGACATCCTTAACAAATAATGAGTGAATGTAGGAAAAATCACATAGAGTATGCTCATGTATCATGAGGCTAAAGGTGTTTAACATATCTAATTATCCACTCAATCATGTATTATGATTAACCAAAGAAATAATGTATACATATTGTATAGAACTGTTGATCATTGTGCTTACATGATACATGTGGAGTATCCTAATGATTGGAGTGTCGTTATACGTATCTGCTGAGGTTAGGGTAGGAAACCTATTGAGTGTTGTTGTTAACTGATTAACAAGGTGGAAAGAAGCAAGTGAGGCATATAAACTATAAAATGGATGGTTTTGATTTATCAAATGAAAATCATCTTATTTAGTACACATACATAGATATATACACACACACACACACACACATATATATATATATATATATATATATATATATATATGCTACTCACTCACTGCCCACGTGGGTAGATAAGCCAAGTTACCCGGCTCTTTATTTAACGCTGCATTCTGCTGATACGAAGGTGCGGTGGCAGCAATTGTAATTTTGTTTATAGCCTTTACGTGCATGGAGTAGCGGTGGCACTATTAGTAAATATGTTATCAATAATTAAATGTGTATGGAACGGTGGTGGAAGCCTGATCTAATAATATAATTGTATCTGACAGCTTCATCACTATTGGACACGTACAATTTGATAAATAGTAATGATGGAACTATTAGCAATTGTGCTATGAATGATTATACATGCATGGAGTAGCAGTGCAAGTATGATTAAGAGTGAAAATAGTAGGTGCCAACTACTTCAATGCTGATTACATATCAATCTTGAAGTATACCCATGCCTAACATAACAAGTCTAAAACCATTGTAGTAGTATCCTTTTGTGGAGACAAATAAACACATGAGAAATAAAATAATACTCCCAGATTTTATTACAAAACGTCATCCTGAGTTACAAATTTCTCCTTTCCATTACAAATTCTATGTTCTCATTACAATATTGAATCTATCCTTACAAAGTTTTTAAATTCTATAAAATTTTATTGCGTACAAAAAAGTCACACATCATAGTTGTATTTTCCATCATATTTGCATAAATATAGAAGCCCACCAAAAGAATATGCCTATAAAATAAATAAGTTATAATATAAATAAGTATTATGTAATGAGAATATATAATCTCAAACAAAGTAAATAGCAAAGCGCAGTTGTAACTAGCAAAGTCCAACTGTAACGGGAAAAGAAAAATGTAATATGAAAGAGCATGTTGTAACTAAAACAGACATTCTGTAATATGAAAGAGCATGTTGTAACGGGCAAAGATGACATTATGTAATAAGAAAGAATTATTTGTAATCTATAAAGATAATTTGTAATGAAAAGGAAACAAATGTAATCAAGGATGATACTTTGTAATACAATCTGGTTGTATCAAATTCTCCAAGAGAATGAACCTCGATACATCAAAAGTTGTAATAATAAGGAACACTTTGTAATGAGAATCGAGAACTGGTAATGTGAATGAAAAAGTTGTAGTCAGTGATGACATTCTTTATTACAACCTAGGTGTACGAAGTTTTATTCTTTTAGAGAATGAACCAAGTACATAGAAATTATAATAAGAAAGAATATTTTGTAATGAGAACTGAGAATCCATAATGAAAATGAGAAAGTTATAATTAAAGATGACAATCAATATTACATTCTAGATCTATCAAAATTTCTATCTAAGAGAATAAACTTTAGTACAAAGTAAATTGTAATAAGAAGGAACATTATGTAATGTGAATAAAAAAATTGTAATGAGAATGAAAAAAAATGTAACCAAGGTCCACGTCTTGTAATACAACCTGATTGTATTAGATACTATATCCATATTATGTATATGACAACTACGTGGAACATCTCCTAATTATGAGTCAGTGGTGAACATGTGTTTAGAGTGAACATTGCTTTCGTCCTCATTCATTTTTTTATTCACCTAACATGGATGTCTCTACAGTTATCTTTCTCACTAGTGTATGCACTCATAATTAGTTGTCATCTTGCTACAAATAGTGGCATCATACCCATGCACTACTAGAGAAACTTAAATTAAAAAATGGTGCCAACGTGTTCCATGCAATACGTGATTGAATTCTGCTTAATTACAAAACATGCCACCGTTATTCCATGCATACGTAAATGAAATCTACATAATTACAATAGATGCCACCACATGAAATGCAACTGTAATGGATTTAAAATTTAATTACAGATCATGCCACCGTGTCTCAACGAATGGGTAATTAACTTGGCTACCTATGCAGGCATTCAATACATAATCATATATATATATATATATATATATATATATATATATATATATATATATATATATATAGAATAGAGATGTGACAATGGATAGCTTGATCTGTAATGGAATTGACTGTTACATCCAAGCTATATTATCTTTTTTCTATTTTGTTTGTCCATTTCGTGGCACTGGGTCTGTCTGAACCATCACGGATTCGGGGAGCGAAGTGGGGGTACCGAATCTACTAGAATTTTGAATCAACATGTAACGACCTTACTTTTCAATAACCCCCAAATTAAGGTGGGCTAAAAGATGAGAGTCATTACCTAAAATTTTCCCAAGGATCTAGATTAATAACAATAAATAACAATAAATAATTTTCATTAATTTAAATACGTTTTTTTTATAAGATGTTCTTCTAGAACTTACATAACTTTCCTATCATCAGAATTTTACATATGAGAACTATATGAGATGAAAGTATATATCTAATCCTCCTTACAAGTTAACTTTAAAGTCTTCAAGTAATTTCATCTTCCCTTCACATATTTGGATATATTCATGTCCTTTACCATGTATATCATCATATATCTAAAATGACGCGAAACAAAAGCATGTATTAGTATGTTGCCAAATTGTGTATGTGGGGTGAATGCAAAATGTGTGCAACTAAACTAACAACATATATTCCATCAAATACTTGCAAATACAAACTGTCATTTTCTTAACATAATATTTCTTAATGTGATACTTATTGTGTCATTATAATTGAATAAAATGTAAATAAACATCCAACAATTTAGTTGTCAATCCTCAAGAAACACTCAACAAATACTGAAAAACTAATGTGGGTAGTCATAGGCGTAACACGTACCTCAATGGTGAGTCATGCAAATCATGTAATTATACTTCAAGAATATTTACCCAATCAATAAAAAAATCAAGTATTCGACTTTAATTTGCATGTATGTAAATCCTAAAGTGTCACCATCACATTAAACTGATTAAACCCTACTGGGGTCCTAATCTAGGGTTTAGGTTTTCTTGACACTGAGTTATCATCAAGTTTATGCTTTGAAACCCTAATTCCCATGATTATTGTTTTAATGACATAAGAACCCTAATTCACATTATGTGTTGCCATGATTATCAAATCTACCATATTACTTTATCATGAGTAATTATGTTCTTTAATGGCATAGAAAATATGATATTGAATCTCTAATTCTTCATATGCATAACTATTCACATAAAAAACCCTAACTACTAATCATTATTAGCATGATCACTTTGATTTCTCATCTTGTATAGTATTATCTTTTATTATGACAAAGAAATCATTTTGAGCATATTCAACATCTCATTACACAAATTTAGGGTTTAAATACATTAAACCACTTAAACCCGTCTTTGTACTACTTTTTGAATTATAAGCATAAATCACCTTGAAACAATTTTTTTTGGATCCCTCTCATTTTTTGATCAAAATGGTATATAACTTTTCTATTTTTGGACACTCCTACAATTTCCTCTGAATTAAGCAAAAGAAGCATATGTAACTTACCAAAGGGACACATGGCGCCTTGCCATTGGCTAACGCTAACCAAACCCAATGCCATACTGGGTGCAATTCACTTTAGTGGTTTATTTCTAGATGAGCCAACAATTGGTTTATTTGGTTGAACCACTGGCTATCCCATGGAAAAACCTCCTTTCTCCTTCATGAGTTTTTGTACACTGAGCCTGCCACGTACGAATGCAGTTGCCGATGTTTGCGGGCACCACAACCGCTCGATCATTGAGTCTTTTGGTAACCAAAAAGCCAACTCCTTAGGTCTCCTTCTTTTGGCCCTACTGCCAAATGTAACCTCCAGTCAAACTCCTCAAGCCCTCACCCCCTTTTTACTCTTGGGTAGGTTGCCCACGGTCCTTACCTTTGTTGGATCTCGTCTCACGTCAATGCGGCCTAAGGCGGCAGGCACAAGGGCTGCCGCGCTTCCTCGCCTACTGCTAGGTTTACTGGGATGAAGGGTGGGGAAAACAAAGGGGCCCTCGTGTACTCTTGCGGTCGTCTCCAAGGCCATGGTTCCCATGTGAAGGTCATCGAGGGACGATGGAGTAAGGCAGTAGAGATAGCAATGAACGCGACAAGGGATTTGTGGGCAACAGAGAATGCTTGGAGAGAAGATGACCAATACTAACCTGCACCTCCTTTGAATCTTCATGACTCCCTACTCGACCCGTATAATGAAGGAAACCTAGCCTATCATAGTGATGGGATCCTTACTTCTCTTTTCCCCATGGCATTCAAAACCTTATTCTATGGTGTAGGTGGAACCCCCCCATATTGGTGCTAGGGTTGGGGTTTGCATTGCTCTAGGATAAAGGAAAGAGAAGAGGTTGGCAACATGCCATGTTTGTGCATGGTAGGTGGCAACCCGATGATATAGGAAATAAATCATTCAAATTGACCATTGTGATCCACCTTAGTCTCCTATCTCAATATTCCTCTCAGGGCAACACGAATAATTTTCAAAAGTGACTACCTCTTTTTTATCATGGAATGACCAAGAATTTAGTTGCAAAACAAAAATCCATGAAAGAGTACATTGTATGTAAAGTGATTATATACTCCTTATTACTTGTGACTCTTGATTATTCTCTATCTCCCTCAAATCCTTATTTCATGGCAATTCATTAGTACTTTCCCCAATTTATGTTATTTGATATCTAATGGGACATCTTTCCCATAAAAAACTTGCTCCTTCTAATCATTCCATTAATCACCATTATCTCATGGAATGCACTTTTTCTCCCAATTTCTAGATTTCCTTTTTATTATTATTCTCAAGCATTCCAAAAGTCTTATCGAAATATTACCGTTTGATGACTCAAACCATTATGTTGCCAATATTGGCTAGATAAGATAATTATCCTTTAATTATCTAAAACACCACATCTCTTATTTTCCATTGAACACTTGCATATTATCTTATATTTCATTTATCTATTTATTCTTAAAAGCATTGATATTTATTTTTACATAAAATCTCTTATTCCTTTTTCTTGTTCCCAATGACATATTTGCAGTGAAAATAGTCTCATGGGCCTCATGGGTTGCAACCATGCCACAAAATGGCTACACATTATTATTCCATTAATAATAATCCCATTGGAAGAAAACAAATCAATTCATTTATAAAATTCAATTTTACCAAAATTGAGAATATTACACATCCCTTCACTAAAATCAAGGAAGAAAGCTTCACGGATTTCCACTCTACAATGCTACATTTCATATTACTTAAACCATTAATGCTTTGCAAATTAAGGTTACAATCTCACAAATCCATTGTGTTTTCAATTCTTCAATATCAATGTTAATGGAGGAAGCTCCACTTGAAGCAACAATAGTTGCTATTTATGCACTTCTGGTGAAAATAAATTATGTTATTTTAATTTTAACTATTTCTATCATAGTAGAATTAGTAGGGGGTCATGTTTATCATATATTAGATTTGTAATCAATTTCATTTATTTATAATGTGAATGCAAGATATTTAATGAACAAAACCTTGTCATATGTGAGATAATCAAGTAGAGGGTAATGCACTAGTGACAGGGATTCTAACTGATACATATGGTTTACATATTTGGTTAGGTATGAATAAGGTCAAATATTATACTATAGATACATAAATAAAGATAAACAAATAAACAATAAAAAATAAAGCAATCATAGACATATACTTGTTTTTCTACGACATCCTTGTATACGAAATCTAGAAACATACATGTATACGAGAAATATATTTAGATCATATGTAAAAAGATGATATCCATGAGTTCAATAACTACAATACACCATTTAGTGGGTAGATAGAAAATATAAATCTAATAAAACTAAACAAATGGACAATAATAACATGAAATCACATTTTAGTGGTTAATAATCCAAGCTCTGTTTAAGTTCTTAAAATTATTTTGTTTGTTAATAATATATTTGAATATCATTTTACATGTAAAAAATAGTCCTATTAAAAAGTGGGCTGCAGTGGTGGTATTTAAACTACCACCTCCATTGGGCACTTGAGGAAAAAAGAGGTGGATATGTAATACTCATGGTGATTCTTATGATAGAGAGGAGTATATGTGGAAGAGTCTCTATTGGTCCCTTTCTTGTAATATTCAATGGATGGGATCCATGAAAAGGGATACAACAAAGGAATATGAAATGGAAAAGTCTAGGCATATGTGCATGACCCCTATATTTTTCAAATAAGAGAACTCACCCATACTGACCACTTTGGACCCATATTGATAGATTAAACTCTTGCCCCCATTGAACTCACTCTTGAGGGGATGCTTAGATCACACCGTTTAGGCTTGGATTTAAATAATTCATTCTATCGGTCACATGAAAGGGTTGATGTCAGGTCCCTTCAATTTCAATAAAGGATTTGATATTGGAAGCTTGTTCTATGTTCTCCCACTTAGCCAAAAAAATAATACTTGGCTATTCTTTAAAGTCTTTTAATTTTCATGCAAGAAATTATGATCCATCCATCATAAGAAATACGATCCATTTATTTCTTGATTAAGGATTTGAAATGTGCATCCCAATTTAGATTCTTGAGAACTGACAATTTAAGTTGAAAAAATCTCAAATACTATGATAATTTTATACTCTAGAATGATAAACTCTCATATTTTGATCTCTTTATTCAAACAACTATGTTTAAGATTCTTAAGGAGGATTGACTGGTTGCATATAACATATCTATTCTCTATGTTTGATGAGTTGTAAAAAATCTTATTTAGTAGTTTAACATTGGTATAAAATATGTGGAAGAATCACTTGAGCCATTTATTTTTGCAAACATGATCCTTCTCTTTAATTCATTATTTCCATTATGAGCTATCCATTTAAGTGTAATTTTTTTCAACATGGTGGATCCAATTCAATGATATTTTATAGTTCCTAGCATACTTCTTGAGCTCATTAGGTATTATGCACTTGTAGTGAAGATTTATTCAAGGTTAATGCCATATCTATACAAAGCTAAGTTATACACTCTTGAGATAGAGTTTACACTAGAACTATACCTCAATTAACAAGTTGGTGAATCTCAATGCAGAAAGGGTAGTTATGCACAATGTTTTGACTAGGACCTTATACTTTATTCAATTGAAATAAAGGATTCTTGAATTTATTAGGATGGTAAGATTTGGTAAATATTCTAAATGTTGTATCGATATTTATGGCTAGAGGATGGGGGGAGGGTTATGAAGACAAGAATGTTCTTATTGAAGTTAATCTAGGTGGTCTAGCTCAGGGGGAAGGGTACAAAGGAAACATACAAAGGTATGCCCAAAAAGGATTCTGCTGAAGGATAAAAGGGGATAGTGGAGGTATGCAAGATGGGAGGCCAAGATGGGGAGATGGAAAGAGGTTGTGGGAATGGTTTGAATAATGAGGTGATTGAGGGAGGTCAAGGATTTGTGATTCGATAGAAGAATTTATCCATACTTATGGCATAATGCATGTTTAGGTGAAGATAATTTATAATATATTGGATTCCTTCTTTTTGTTATTTTGATTTTTAGATTTATCAACCGCCTACATATTTCCAATAGAGGCTCTCCTATTGGGCTTATGCACACCCTCTCTCTAATATACTATCTTCCATCAAATGTATCTACCTCTACTCCCAACACCAAGTTGATTTGTGTTAATAGAGAAAGGATAAATATTGACTGATGCATATTCATCTTAGTTTTAGTTAGAATTTCATCCTAGTTTTGTATTTAAATCTCTCATTTTTCAATGGATTAGAATCCATTAATTTTTATGTACTTTATGATAATTTCTTAGGATTTAAATAGAGTTCCTTAATTTTCATGTAGGTTCTAACGTTTATCCCTACACACTAGCTTAGGAGGTGGTCTTGCTAATAGATCTGTAGGACTAAAGAAAATTTTGATCCATGTTAAATTTTGTATCCATTTGGGGCCTCGTCTCCCCCCTTAGATTTCTCATCATCCTAGAATGCGCCATTGATGATACACAATAATCCCCCCATGATTCCCATTAGTATGTAGTTCCACCAGTCTACGATGCCATAAGTCTATAATGTCATTGGTCTACATCTGTGTCAACCAATGACACATCAACCAACAAGGTTCAAGTGTGTTTGCCAACTAATAAAAAATCTACACACTCGTCATCTGATAAGGTCCTTGTGCATTTTCCAACTAATGAGAAATCTACACTCATAAACCATTGAGGACTCTATACATCCACAACTGATGAATCCAAATACCAAAAAGGATTCAACACCCAGTGAGTTTACTTTCCAAAAAAGATCCTATTCCAGATGCCACGTCAATTGACAATGCTCTTGCCCTAACACTGACACACATATGGGACTCCCACCTAACATGGATTTTGATTTTTAGTGTGTCCCTTATCTTCCTTATGTCATTTCCATTTCTTTCATGCCATCCAATCCATTTGGCTGAAGAGTTCCAAACCATAATCAAAGACATATAAATACTAGACTTGCCTCCATGTACAGAACATCATCACTCTACCAATGGGCTTCTACATTCCACAATCAAACCTGATTACAGTTTCCATCAATTGTTTTTAGCATTTGATTGAATCCATTAGTTAATGATGACTACACCTATACCAATATTCTAAGGCATGAACCTTGAAAGAGTCTAAGTCAAAAATGTTTGATCTCCATTGATGATAGGTTCTATCCATCGATTATTGACTCTTCCTTTAAAGGGACAAGTCCAGCCCGTGAAGAAGGAGATTAGTGACCAACAAGTCCACCTATTATAACTATAAAAGGGTTTACCTTTTTGCTTCATTGAGTGCCCTCAACTCTAAGCTTGAAGACAATGCAACTACACACCGTAACTACATCTTATTTATATAATATGATGACGAGTTTTTGTCTCTCTCTCTCTCTTTTGTAGTGGATCTTATCTCTGCCATGAAGATTAAGTGGTCCCCTTGATAGGGTGTGGGGAGTAACCCCACTACCATTATTTATTATTTTCTACCATATCTACATCTATATGCCCTTTTCCATGTTTTGAATCAAACTTGTATTGTTTTTCTTATGTGTTTGGCTAACATATCTACATGTTTATCATATCTTGGATGTAGAGAATGTTGAACTTGAGATCTAGGATATCCTCTATTTCATGTTATACCCTTTATGAGAACTTTATATAGGTATTTATCGAGGCGATGGATATAGGATCTCTTGGTAGCTCATCCACGAGTTAAGGGTGATATCTCTTCTGGTGTAATTCTTGTTCTTAGAGGGTAGGATTTACCCAACTCAATATTTATGTGTTCATGCTTGTTTATGATGCACTGGGAAAACAAAAATAGGTAGTAATGGTGAAACCCATCTATCTTAGTTTTTCCAATTTCTATTATAGATAGATTTTATCCAACATCATTAGTATTATAATCTTATCTTAATCAGCCAAATCCAAGTATTCTGATAAATATCAATTCTTGCTCTGTTAATTTGATTAGACTATTATGAAATATGTTCTCATTTGAGTTATATCCAAAACTATAATGCCACAAGATATGATCATTTGTTGATGGAATTTTTGTGCGATAAGTTAAGATAAAATCTAGGGATCTCAAACCTAGAGATTGTGCATGTGTGATCTATCTCATCAAATACATTGACCTCCTAGGTCTTAGTAAATTTTTTCAATTTGTCCTTTCTCATGGTGACCTCAAACACCACCTCTTGATCCACAAACCTACTTCCTAATGGATCCCATAGCCCAACTAGAAAAGAGATATATCTATGGGTGTATACATATCTCATATGAACTCCTACCTACATAATATGGGTTGAGTAGTCACCACTAAATCTATCACACATGAATTTGTCTTTTATGAGATCATATTTAATATTACTATGAGTCCTTCATGCTATATTCTATTACTCAAACAACTAAAATATCATCATCCAAGGAATTTATCTAACAAACTACTAGATATAGGATGATGCATTGGGTGTTTTGGTGGAAATGAATGCTAAAAAAGTTGGCAATTTAAAAATGGACCACCATGTTAATAAGGGAAATGCAAAAAAAACATGGATAATGCTGTTAGAAGATACGAGCACATAGTATAGTAGTGGAAACAAAACTTTTTATCGATCTGTATTCCCATACCAACAAGATCACGTCAATATGAAATAGAAAGATGGTTTAACAAGTTATACCTGGTCCTGGAGAAGTCTAGTGACAACAACTTGCTTCAATGCAACTGTTTACTAGTTTCTCTTAGATGGTGGTCATGCAACTCTTGGTTTTCACCATGAACAACAAATAGAATAACTTCTGTAGCGACTCGTGTGGCCTTGCCATAGACTGTAGGCTGACTTTTCTCTCTTATTAGTAGCCAAAGGACTTCTATCACTAGAGTAGTCCACACAGACCAACTAGAACTCCTATCATTCAACTAGAATAGACATGAGGGAATTGTCCCTCCTGTTGACATACTAGTCACCGACTTGCTCTCCCACAACAATGATCCTCAATTATTCTCTCCTGTAGCTATCCCTTCCTAGTCAGGTAGGACTTTCTTGGGATCTCTTTGTTGGGTTTTAGGGGAGGCAGAGAAGGCAGCGGAAACAAAAATTTTCCTCCCCAAACCCAGAACAAGGAAACACGTCAACGTCTATACAATAGGAAAGGATGGTTTGTGGAATCATACCTTGTCCCGAGGCTTGCTCGGCAACAATACCTCACACCTTGCGCGGTCTTCACCTCCGGTCTTGGACGGTGTCTGTGCAGCTCCTGGTTGCACCGGGACTGACAACTCCTGGTCTCACCGGGACTGTACGGATTGACAGTTATCCTCCGAGCGGCAGAAACCTCCCGCCTCTAAAGTAGTCCACACAGACCACCTGGAACTCCAATCTCCTTGTCCCACAAGGAATTGGAAGGAGTCGCACCCTCCTGTCTGTGTACTAATCACCAACACACTCTCCTGCCACAAGTCACTTTCTGTAGTTGTCCTTCCCTTGCTGTGCCTCCCTTATTGAGTAGCACTTGCTCGGGCTCTCTCAGTTACCAAAACCAGAGAGAATGACAACTTTGCAGAGCAACTGGTTGCACTGAGTTGTACTTTGAGAAGCCCCCAATACCCCTATATATAGGAGGGTCATGGGACAGCGTTCTCTATCCCGGGAAATATGGGACTAAAGCAGGAGTAGAAGGGTTTGAGATTTTCCACAAAAAACAACCAAATCACAACCTGAATCGATCGTTTCACAACTAAAATGGTCGGTTGGGGATCTGATCCGGTCGGTTGACACCTCAACCGATCGGTTGGGACACCTCAACCGGTCGGTTCACTTCTGAACCGATCGGTTCGTGGCCCTGGTCAATTCCCGATTGACTTTTTCTCTTTTGTTTCTAATTGGTATCAAATACCAATCCTTGTTCCAATCAAATTGGGCAAGTGAAACGAAAGGAAATTTCTCACCAATCCTACTTTCCCAACTTGCTCGGTTGCAATAGTTGAACCGATCATTTCAACACTTGAAGCGATTGTTTCACCCTATCCAGGAGCCGATCGACTCACAACCTGAGCTGATCGGTTCACCAAGCTCAGCCGATTGGTTCATCTCATGAGCCGATCGGTTGGGAGTGCAAATTGTGCAGAATCAGTCATTTGCGGTTTCAATCAATCTGATACTCTAATCAATCAGTCCAACACCTTGAACATTATGAAATTGAGATATCAATTAATTACGTGTTTAATTGAACTACTAAACTCCTTTAGTAATCAATCTAAACATTGTTTGTGGACAAAACTCCTCTTCCAGGTTAAATCCTATGTGTGTGACCCTGTAGGTCCATTTTCACATTGGCAGTGAAAGTCCATAACACTTATGACTTCACAAGCAAAGAGCAGTCCCTAGTCACACATCAGTGCTACCCAAGTGAAAAAGAAAGTTGGAGATTAAATTTCAATCCTACAATCTGTGAATGGTGTTACAGTGAATGTATAATTCCTTTGTCACTGATATCCCGAATGAACTCGAGGCATGGAACAGTCATCCTGTCAACGTTCCTTCACTTTCTTGATCTCAGAGTAGATTGGAAGAGATATGTATGACATCAATATCACATACTGATTCACACATGCGTGTGCACGCCTATTTCAATCCTACTCATCAAGTGGCCTTGGATATCAAACTCCCTCAGGAGGGACAAATCCCATATCTACCACTCACCCCTCAAAAGCCCCATGTGTCAAAGCCACCCAATCATCACCTTTATAACAACCCATGTTTCAGGACTGCGTTTGATGATGTCAAAGTGTGCCCAACGACATGTGTTGAGTGTAGTGATTTTAGGTCAAAGAATCACACTCACCACCATCGTGAGTACTGACTGTGACTACCATGTCATGGTATCATGTGTCAAACTCACGGTGGGTCTGTCCGGTACACTTGTTCTCTAACAAGTACCTATGTGTTTGGTTTGATATCTCTATATCATGACTAATGAGATTCTGTCATCAACCAACACCACAATCTAGTCTTGTGTGTCATTGCTGTCTATCTACCTTCCACAATGACATCCGACTAGGGACATAACAAGAATGTACAAACTCTTAGCATCCGTATGATCTCATCGTTTAGGTCCTCAACCTGAAAGCATACGTCATTGAGTACTGTCATTCTCTAGACATTCAATCTATTCTATCACTATCTCATATGACTGAACTAGAAAGAATTGGAAGCTTGCCTTTGATGTTTATCAAATCAATCTTAATGTATCCCATCAATCATCCCATGATTGGTTCTCAGGGCATACATACCAACAGACTCCCACTTGCACTGCGAGCCAATCACCCTTGAATCATATCCATAGTGATCTTCAAACATGTCCCACATGTTATTGTGCTCTTGTGCCAACATAGTGAGTTATGGAAACACCTTGCCAAAGTCAGTATAAATTGCATGTCTCACATCTCTTCGCTGTACGTCATACGTATGAGATGGAGTTGTCGTAATATGTGATCTAGTATTCCTTTGCTAACCTTTAGCCACATTGTATGATCAAGGATTCCATACATGTCATCAATGACTAGAATATCTATAAGTTCATCTCATGAACTTCCATATCCATATAGTATCCACTGCTGTTCTCTAACACACGGATACTCGGCATTTCCTTTTAAATGGTTCCATTGGAACACTTCCAATTATCAACAAACTTTCACTTTTATATATCCTATATATATTTTGTGATTAGTTTTCTGTCTTTTTTAGAAGTTTGCATCAATGTAACTCTTTACATCAAACTCTTCCTTATCTCTATAGAACTAGTACTTCACAAGTACTTATCAAGTTCTCATGATATTCCAGTAACCCTTACTGGTAGTAGACAGACATCCACTCATCATGTCTCACATATGAGTTATCAGGATGAGCACATCATATTGCCGTGTCCTACATACAAGATGATGAATGCATTTTTATTCTTTCCATGTCGATACATGCAAGATAATGGGACGATTACATACATGATAGATCGATATCTATTCTTAGTGTTCCCATTCTTCATAAGAATTGGACACTTGGCCTTGGGATACTAACTCCATGTAACATGGACAAGTTTTCTCCCACTGAATCTATGCATACTGAACCCTTCAGTACAAATTGCCAATGTATGTTTTCTCTTTTCAGGTCAAGAGGTTTTCGAGAACTATCTCTATAGATCTCTATTCCTATCACATAGGAAACATCTCTATTTTCCTTAAAGATAATTTCCACTTTTGGATTTCCATTTTAAAACATTTCCATTTCACATCAACATGTGGAATGTGAACACGCTCCCACTAAATCACAGATCCCTTCTTTATCTTTGACATATCAGTCAAACCCTTTGACTATATCATCAAAGTAAAGATCCAATTTTGAGTTTCTTGTACTCAATCAATCACATTGATTAGTCCATTGTAACTTATAGACTTCATTTTCATTAGTGGATTCATAAACCTTATAGGCTGTGTCACATACACATCCTTTCTTTATTCCTCATAGGAATGCAGTTTTAGTATCCATATGCCAAATGTCTTAGTCATTAAGTTGCAAGCATCATCCTTCTCAAAATGTTATCCATGTGTCTTAACACTTAAGACTTATTCACACTTATGGATTTCATCCCAATGAGTGCTACCATCAAGGTCATGCTTTATGGTTCATATGGATGTCATTTAGGATGTAATGGTCATAAACCATAACTCAAAATTTGGTTCCTCATATTCATCTAGATAATTGACTCATCACATGAACAACTCATCCCATAGATAATTGAGGTGTAAGGATATAAGAATTCACAACTCTTGTGATTCTTAATTTCTTTGATTAGTGAGGGGTATTCTTTTATTAAGAAGAATTTAGTTATTTGATAATCATTCTCTAACTCCTTAGAGTATGACTCCTTCTTGATTTAGACATCACCATGCCTTAATCACGAGCTCACTATGATACACTATCATAATCACTCATAAGGTTCTCAAACATTTGGTCCATGTATTTCATTCATTGATCTCATCAAGAATTAATACTTTACCAAATTCGTACTTCATCTATGATATTCTTGAACACTTCAAGATATTCATATTGGTATTTCTCTAAACACTATTTGAAGTATTAGCATTTACTCCAATAGGTATGTAAATACATCACATGTATTATACCTAATAGGATAATCATTCTCCCACTACCTTTAGTGAAGATTGATTAATCATGTCCAAGATATTCATGTCTCTTACTGGTTCTCCAACCAAAAGAGTCTAGATTTATCCATCATATGGACACTAGAAATGAATTTCTCATGATTGATGCTAATTTGGTCGTTTGAGTTATCAATAACTTTAGGTATCATTTTATCTTATGCATACCATGTATCACAAGATAAACAAGGCATTGCCACAAAGATCATATCTTTAAGATTGAAACATCAACTTTATTAATTGCCATCATTGTCATACAATATGCAAAAATAAAGTGTTTCTATCTATTGGCAATATATGAAATAGCAGTTCTCAACTCTATTTCGTGCCCTTTAGGCTGAAATAAACTGAAAGATACTCCTATCTATGGTAGCAACACTTGCTCCAATGATGGGTACTTCTTTCTTGGTCCTTTCACAAAGGCCATCACTTCTTTGCAGATCTTGCATATCATATATGATAGATCCATATATTGGTATCATATACCTCAGATAAAGAAGCGGTTCATCTCATGATACCTTTGGTGGAGATCTCCATCCCCTCCTTCATCTTCTTTTGTTCTTCCAGATATAGAGGGCAATTCCCTCATACACCCTTTCCCCATGTGCCTTGAGGCTGAAGACGACTTGGATTGCTGGCTAGCATCAGAACACTTCTTTGCTTTGCCCTTGTCCTTGCCCTTAAGAATTACCTTTTCTTTGATCACATCAAAGATTATGGTTTGTCTTTTTTCATCTTTTCCTATACTATCCTCAACATGTCCAACAACTCTGTCAACGCTTGTCAAAGTTGTTCATGTTGTAGCTTACCATGAATTATATGATTCTCACAACATTTGCAGTATCATACCAATAGCCAACTCTTGGCTCAGAGGGAATCCATCTTAGTCAGGTTTTTCCATATACCCAATCATATTGAGTGTGTGAATACCTTACTGGATCTCCTTCTGTCATGACATACTAGGACAGTATCCTTGAGACATCATATGTCTCATGTTGTCTCTACAACTCATAGTTCAGAGAACACAACATCAAGCACTCCTCATCAATGTCATCCTCGGTATGCTTCCACAAGCATACTTTTAGCCATTGATGTGGTGGGATCGAGTTCATCTGGTTCTGGTATAACTAGGACTTAGAGCTTTCGCTCTTTGATTGAGAACACTTCTCATCATCCTAACCATTCGTGGAATTATTCCCATTTAATTTGTTGGTCTCAAAGACCGATCACAAATTAAGTGATTATTGTTGGTTGCCATTTGTACTACAAAAGGAAATATGCAATTTTAGTCCAAAACTCATTTTTGACTTATTTGATTGATTTGAAAAGTTGACGATATAATTAGGCCTTTAATTAATTATCGCTCCCACTATTTTACTTCAAATTGATAGCCCTCACCATCAGTTTGGAAGATTGCAGCGTACAACCTTCTAGTGGGCAAGATCCTGAAATCCTCTAAGTCATGGACCAGCTAAGGCTGTCACCCACAACATAGATCTCTCAGGTAGGCAACTCTTGCCAATTACATCATATGCAACTCTTGATGAATGAACATGCGCAACACCTTGCCATGAACATTCCTTGCTTCTGGGCTTAGATGCTCTAAGAATCACCAGTTAATTCTAACCCAAAAGCCGACATGGTAAACATGCACCCTGATTTAGCAGAACCTACATGTCTACCCTTCACACTTCCACAAGATAGACGACGCACCATGCTTTGGCATAACCTACACTTGGTCGATCGAGTTTTTCATGTGTGCCGCTAATGGAAGGCATATAAGACTTAATATTTTAATGAGGGATTTGGTTTTTATATACATATACATATCCAATCACCACAATACATAGTACGCATCATATACATGCTATATCCCACAGAAAACATGCAAAATGATAAAAGTGATGATTATGGCCATCCTAATGTGATTCCTCGAGCCAAGAGGAATCACGGTCATCTAGGTCTACATCACATGCAACCTGTACAAGATGAACTCTGTGCTTTGCCTTTCTGGGTCTCACTCCTCGAACTAGGTCTACATCACATGCAACCTGTACAAGAGGAATCACGGTCATCTAGGTCTCACTCCTCGAACTGGTCATCAACCGATCGGCTCACTCCTTGAACCGATCGTCTCGAACGTCAACTGATCGGTTCACGCCTTGAACCGATCGTCTCAGCTGTCGTCAGGATGTCCTCCGTTCTTCGACATAATAGGAAATAAAATTCTATCCTATTTTACATTATAAAAAGAGAAACCTCGAGTTACATTCGAGGGGAGAAAAGGTAGGAAAGAAATCTCAAATTATTTTGAGTTACATCATGATTAAGAGAAGGAAGATCAGTGCGCAGACTGAGATGCAAGCAACCACATACAACCATACACAGATAGGGTTTATTGGCCATAACCACGCTATACATCCACCACAAAACTCGTTTAAGGGTGACGCGTATCGAGTGCATTCATAATACATATCATATATGTAAATTGGGATTTGTGGATTTAGGATTAAACATGCATAAAGCCAATTTTATTCGCATCATATGCAATAAATAAAGGCGACAAACCAAAAGCGATCATATCGATAATCCCTAAAGTATAGAGCAGTTGACCTAGTTCTGATACCACTGTTGGGTTTTAGGTGAGGCAGAGAAGGCAGCGGAAACAAAAATTTTCCTCCCCAAACCCAGAACAAGGAAACACGTCAACATCTATACAATAGGAAATGATGGTTTGTTGAATCATACCTTATCCCGAGGCTTGCTCGAAGAAAATACGTCGCGCCTTGCGTGGTCTTCACCTCCGGTCTTAGACGGTGTCTGTGCAGCTCCTGGTCGCACCGGGACTGACGACTCTTAGTCTCACCGGGACTTTTGGGATTGACAGTTATCCTCTGAGCGGCAGAAACCTCCCACCTCTGAAGTAGTCCACACGGACCACCTGGAACTCCAATCTCCTTGTCCCACAAGGAATTGGAAGGAGTCACACCCTCCTGTCAGTGTACTAGTCGCCAAAAAACTCTCCTGCCACCAATCGCTTTCTGTAGTTGTCCTTCCCTTGCTGTGCCTCCCTTATCGGGTAGTACTTGCTCGGGCTCTCTCGGTTACCAAAACTAGAGAGAACAATAACTTTGCAGAGCAACTGGTTGCACTAAGTTGTACTTCGAGAAACCCCCAATACCCCTATATATATAGGAGGGTCATGGGACATGGTTCTCTATCCCGGGAAATATGGGACTAAAGAAGGAGTAGAAGGGTTTGAGATTTTCCACAAAAAACAACCAACTCGCAACCTGAACCAATCGTTTCACAACTGAAACGGTCGGTTGGGGATCTGAGCCGGTTGGTTGACACCTCAACCGATCGGTTGGGACACCTCAACCGGTCGGTTCACTTCTGAACCAGTCGGTTTGTGGCCCTGGTCAGTTCCCGATTGACTTTTTCTCTTTTGTTTCTAATTGGTATCAAATACCAATCCTTGTTCCAATCAAATTGGGCAAGTGAAACAAAAAGAAATTTCTCACCAATCCTACTTTCCCAACTTGCTCGGTTGCAATAGTTGAACCGATCATTTCAACACTTGAAGCGATTGTTTCACCCTGTCCATGAGCCGATCGACTCACAACTTGAGCCGATCGGTTCACCAAGCTCAACCGATCGGTTCATCTCATGAGCCGATCGGTTGGGAGTGAAGATTGTGCAGAACAAGTCATTTGCGATTTCAATCAATCTGATACTCTAATCAATCAGTCCAACACCTTGAACATTATGAAATTGAGCTATCAATTAATTGAGTGTTTAATTGAACTACTAAACTCCTTTAGTAATCAATCTAAACATTGTTTGTGGACAAAACTCCTCTTCCAGGTTAAATCCTATGTGTGTGACCCTACAGGTCCATTTTCACATTGGCAGTGAAAGTCCATAACACTTATGACTTCACAAGCAAAGAGCGGTGCCTAGTCACACATCAGTGCTACCCAAGTGAAAAAGAAAGTTGGAGAACAACTTTCAATCCTACAATCCGTGAATGGTGTTACAATGAATGTATAATTCCTTTGTCACTGATATCCCGAATGAACTCGAGGCATAGAACAGTCATCCTGTCAACGTTCATTCACTTTCTTGATCTCAGAGTATATTGGAAGAGATATGTATGACATCAATATCACATACTGATTCACACATGCGTGCGCACACCTATTTCAATCCTACTCATCAAGTGGCCTTGGATATCAAACTCCCTCAGGAGGGACAAATCCCATATCTATCACTCACCCCTCAAAATCTCCATGTGTCAAAGCCACCCAATCATCACCTTTAAAACAACCCATGTTTCAGGACTGCGTTTGATGATGTCAAAGTGTGCCCAACGACATGTGTTGAGTGTAGTGATTTCAGGTCATAGAATCACACTCACCACCATCACAGTGAGTATTGACTGTGACTACCATGTCATGGTTCCATGTGTTAAACTCACGGTGGGTTTGTCTGATACACTTGTTCTCTAACAAGTACCTATGTGTTTGGTTTGATATCTCTATTTCATGACTAATGAGATTCTATCATCAACCAACACCACAATCTAGTCGTGTGTGTCATTGCTGTCTATCTACCTTCCACAATGACATCTGACTAGGGACATAACAAGAATGTACAAACTCTTAGCATCCGTATGATCTCATCGTTCAGGTCCTCAACCTGAAAGCATACGTCATTGAGTACTGTCATTCTCTAGACATTCAATTTGTTCTGTCACTATCTCATATGACTGAACCATAAAGAATTGGAAGATTGCCTTTGATGTTTATGAAATCAATCTTAATGTATCCCATCAATCATCCCATGATTGGTTCTCAGGGCATACATACCAACACTCTTAGTTACCACAACCAGAGAGGACAACAATTTTCAAAGGAACTAATTCTCAGTTGTATGTGTTGCATTGTGAGAAGCCGTCAGTACCCCTCTATTTATAGGTGGGGTTAGGGTCAGGGTTCCTAGTCTGTACGAGATTGTGTGGGAGTGGAAGGGACTAGAAGATCTTGAATTTTCACAACCTATGACAGTGGAAATAGCCATCTGGTAACCCAGATGATTGTCTAGTCACACGAGATACTCGTCTCACACTACCAGATGGATGTATGATAGTTTCCCAATTGTAAATGAATTTTGGCAATTTTGATTCCAATTAATATCACATATTAATTCCTTACACCACAAGAAAAGTGCAATCGAGACAATTTGGGAAACATCCAAAATCTTTGTTCTGCCTAACCCAACCATCTCACCCTGGCGAGCAGCCCATCTCACTCACCCATACGGCGGTTTGGTGAGCCTGGGTTGAGCCAGTTGGTTCAACAGATTGAACCGATCAGTTCACTCCTCAATTTGGGCAGGACGTAGCCAATTCGATTTCTGAATATCCTGACAACCCAAATGGTCATCTCAACACTTGAGACTCTCATCTGGCTACCCAAACAACCATCTCAACACTTGAGATGGCCGTTTGGCAGTTTAGTCAGCCAATCCATTGATCTATTATGTGAATTCAATATCTAAACACTTTAGTAATCAATCCAATCATCATTCAAGATTAAACTCCTCTTCTAGTTGAGTTCCTATGTGTGTGACCCTATAGGTCCCATATCATACTAGAGTGAATGTCCATAACTGTCTTATGACATCACAAGTTGAGAGTGGTGCCTAGTCGCACATCAATGCTACCCAAGTGAATGGAGATTTGGAAATCAACTTCAACCTTCAATCTATGTAAGGTGTTGCATTGATCGTATAATTCCTTTGTATCTAATATCCAGGGTGCAATCGAGGCATGGACTCATCATCCTCTCAATGTTCAATCCATGTTTTTTGAAACAAGAGTAGATTGTCTGAGATAATGTGACCTCAATCTCATATATTGATTTACATGTGCATGCACATGTGTTTCATAGTCTCGCTTATCAAGTGGCCATGATATCATACTCCAGTAGGAGGGACAAATACCATATCTATCACTCACAATCTAACCCCATGTATCAATGTCACCCAATCATCACCGTTATAACAAACCATGTTTTAGGACTGTATTTGATTATTTCAAAGCGTACTTAATGACATGTGACAAGTGCAGTGATTTCAGGTCTAAGAATCATAATCACCACCTTCACTATGAGAGCTGACTATGACTTACCATATGATGGTTTCCATGTGTCACTCTCAAGGTGGGTTTGTCCAATACATTGTTCCCTAACATGTATATGTGTGCTTAGTTTGATATAGCCATATCATGACTAATGAGATTCTATCATCAACTAACCTAGACTCTGATCTTATGTGTTATTGTCTATCAACCTTCCACAATAGCAACCGATTAGGGACATTATGAGAATAAGTATATGTACTCTTAATATCCATATGATCTCATTTCCCCAAGGCTAATACTTGAAGACATACATCATTGAGTAATATTATTCTCTAGACATTCATAATATTTCCTCATTATCTCATAACTAAGTGAAACAAAATGAATTCGAAGCTTTCCTTTATAAGTATTAATCAAATCCTTTATGGTTTATGCCATGCCAATCATTACATGATTGGCTATACGCGCATACCTTTCCAACAGGCTTCCACTTGCACTTAGAGCCAATCACCCATGAATCATATTCTTGGTGATCTAAACATGTCCACCATACCTCTGCTGTGCTAGTGCCAATTCATCAGGTTAGCAATACTTTGCTTACAATTGGTATATTGCATGTTTCCTTATCTCTTCACTGTACAATTTCTCGTATGAGATGGAACTGTTGTAATATGGTATCTGATATTCCGTGCTTAACAATTAGCTCCACTATTGTCACAATACCACTACTGAGTCATCAATGGTAGGAACATGTATATGTACACCATATAAACTTCTAGATCCATATAGTATCACTCTGTGTTCGTAATACAAGTATACTCAACTTCTATTGTAGAATAGAATTAATGGCTATTAGTTAGGAACCCTTCCAACTAAAAACATTTCTCCTTTTAAATCGAATATATTTAATTTGTGATCACTTTGTCATTATGGAAGCCTGCATCGATGTAACCGTTTATACTTAACTCTTCCCTTTATTGTTGTCCCTATTGACTAGCAATCTATCCTTAGATACTTCTCAAGTACTAATGGATATCTTTAATGATTTCCCAATAACCCTTATTGAAAATTACCATCATCTTGTCATGTCGAATACATACAGGATTATATTGGACAATAGCATTCATGATAGATCCATTTCTCTATCCTTTGGCATCTTAATCCTGTTATTTCCATTCTTCACAAGAATTGGAACTTTCTGGTTCATGAGAGACAAATACAGATTCTCCCTCATTAAATCCTTTCCTTGTTGAACTCTTTTAACACATTGCTATTGTATGTGCTCAAACTTCCATTGTGAAACATTCCAAAACTATCCCATAGGTCTTAATCCTTATCTCATAAGATGTTTCACCTTATCCTTCATTGCTGAAGGTGTTTTTCATGCCAGCTCTCAATATTCAAATATTGAGATGTTATTCCTCATCGTATGTGGAATAGTCATATATGCTCCCACTAAATATTTTTTAATCACAAATTTCATCTTTTATAAGGATTCAAGTCAAACTCTTTGACTATCTTGTCAAAACAAAAGATCCCATTTTTGAGATGCTTGTTTCAATCCTAGATTAAACTTTGTAGTTTATAGACTACACTTGCATTCTTGGAGTTATAAAACCTTTTAGGTCGTGTCACGTACACATCCTATGATATATTCCTTTTAAGGAATTTAGTTTCTATCTTCACATGCAAAATCTCATAGTCTATTTTCACTACAACAACAAGCATGACAATTGGCAAAGGAATTTATGTCATGTTCAACAACTACAACTAATTTGAAACCTTATTCAAACAATTTGTCCTTTTATGTTATACTTGTAGGTCTTAACCACAAGACCCTATTGCACCTTTTAGGTGTTACCCTTATAGGTGGTACTATCAATGTCATACCCTGCTAGCTTACATTGATTCCATTATGGGCTTAATCCACTTCTCAAATTTGGCTCTTAATAACTTCTAGTTGATTAGTTGGCTCATCCTGTTATTCCCAACTTATCTGAATTGTTGGATTCACAATCCTTCAATCTCAGATGTGTTCTACTAGAACTATTTTATTCTGTGTTACTTGATGAACTTGAGATTCGACAACAACTTGTGATTCTCTTAGTTCTCATTGTACCTCTTTGTTGATCTCAGACATTTTGAGTGCTACTTTTAACTCCAACTAATTTTTTAGGAACTCGGTTATCCTATCAACAAAACACTTCTGTTATTGGATTGGGATTAACAGTAATATTCAACAATTAAGGTTTATGGATGAACGCTCTTCAAGAAACTACTTGCTTAATGTAGGTTTGAATCCTTTTAGATTTATTGGGACATTCCCAAATCATATCAAATATGATGTCTTATAAACCATTTAGATGGTACATCATTTAGTGATAGCTTTGTATTTATGAGGATAAGAAGATTAGATTAATTGGTAATTATATTTTGACCCATCATGGTATAGTTCCTTCATTTTTGACACCATCATGCTCAGATGGATTTGACTTGTGATACATTATCACAGTTCTTTCCTAAATGTTCTCAAGGTATTGATGCAAAGTATATCAACATTTGATCTCAACAAAGTTTCTTAATGCTTTCATCAAAGTCTTACTTCATTTATAATCTCCTTGAACATTTCAAGAGATTTATGTTTCTATTTTACTGAGTAGATATCATCATATTACTAGTAAGTGAAACAAATTAGATGTCATTCATTCCATAAGATCTTCATGCATCATATGTATGAGGTATGATGGAAAGTTTTATCCTCCCACTACATCTAGTGAAGGATTCCATGTCACATTATGTACAATCAAGAACTGCATATTTCCATAGTTTCAACAACCAATGGAGTCTAGATTATCATCAATATGTATTTTAGATATGCATTTCACATATATACATCCAAAATAACTATTGCTAATGATATGTCGAGTTATCAATTACAATCCTTTGGTATTATAATCATTCATCTTAAAATATTTCGTATATAAACCATATAGATGTTTAGGCTTTGCCATGTAATATCATATCTTGTAAACAAAAACATTAATATCCTACTTTATTGATATACCATCCTTGTCATACAAGATTCTTTAAAGTAAATGTTTCTATTTGATGGCATAATAAAATAGCAGTTCTACTAAATCTATTGCATGCCCATTGGACTAAGTTAAATTTAAATGTAG
This sequence comes from Alisma plantago-aquatica, assembly GCA_963693085.1. NCBI lineage: Eukaryota > Viridiplantae > Streptophyta > Magnoliopsida > Alismatales > Alismataceae > Alisma > Alisma plantago-aquatica. Next base: position 1,651,577,214 of record OY856409.1, read on the forward strand.
ACCAAAGCTTCCACAACTATTGCTCTGCCTTGTCCATCTTTTTTCCTTCATAAGGGCTTTTACTTCTTGTCAGATCCTGCACATCAATATCTCAGATCTCTTTTTGATATCTCATACCAAATGAAGAAGAGATCAAATTTATCTTATGACATTGATACCTAAAGTGGAGGACTCAATGCCTTCCTTCTTATTCTTTAATTCCTCTAATAAGAGTGGGATTTTTTTTTCCAGTGTCCAAGCTGGTGACAATGGTGACAATCACCTCTAATTTTCTTTACCCATCCCTTTGCCTTGAGATCTGAATACTTGGGCTTCGGGCTAGATTTAGAATCCTTCTTAGCTTTCCCTTTGCCTTTAGACTTTCCCTTTGTCATGCTGGTCATCATCACAAACTTGGGCTTATCTTTCTTCATTTGTGTTTCAACTATTATCAACATGCCCAACAATTCTGTCAACGGCTTGTCAAAGTCGTTCATGTTGTTTTTCATGACAAACTGACTATATGACTCTAGCAGAGACTCAGAATCACATCAGCGGCCAACTCTTGACCCAAGGGGAATCCCTGTCTAGCAAGGTTCTCCACATATCCAATAAGCTTGAGCACATGAGGCCCTACTGGATCTCCTTCTGTCATGTTGCATTTGAACAATGCATTGGAGACATCATATCTCTCTTGTCTTGCCTAATCTTGGAACATGTTCTTGAGATGTGTGACCATCTCAAGAACATCCATGTTCTCATTCTACCTTTGTGACTCATAGTTCATGGAGCATAGCATCAGACACTTGACATCCATGACGTCTTCAGTATGCTTCTTGTAAGCATCCTTGTCAACGTTTGGTGCATTCCGAGGTGGTTCCTCTGGTTCTGGTGTTTCTAGGACATAAATCTTATGCTCTCGTGTGAGAACTATTCTCAACATACTGAACCAATTGTGGAAGTTATTCCCAATTAATTTGTCCTTCTCAAGGACTGATCACAAAGAAAAGTGATTGTTGTTTATTGCCATTAGATACTACAAAATAATTTGCAATTTTTTCAAAAACTCATTTTTGATTTGATTTGATTAAATATGGGCAATAATAATTAGGTCTTTGATTCATTATCATTCTCATTATTATGTTCAAATTGATAACCCTCAAGTATCAATTTGGAAAACTACAATGAACAATTTTCTAATGAGCCAAGATCCAAAATGATTCAATTATTACCCATCCTACACCAGCGTCCATAATCAACCATTAAGGTAGGAAATCATGCCAATTGCATCATATGAAACTCTTGGATAGATGGTATGTGCAACTCCTTGACATAATCATCTGCATGCTTCTAGACCCAAACACTATGAGAATCACCAGTTAAGCCTGACCCATTAGCTAATACGATAATAATGCACCCTACTTTGAAGGAACCTACATTATTACCATCACACTTCCATGAGGTAGACGACACACCATGCTTTGGCATAACCTACGCTTGGTCGAACAAGGTTTTTCAGGTGTGTTGCTATTAGAAAGCATCTTAGACTTAATATGTTTGATTGAGGGATTTTATATGTATCATATATATACATATACTGTATCCAATCACCACATATATAGTACATATCATATGCATGCTATATCCCACAACGTAAACATGCCATATAAAACAAAAAGTGATGGTTACGACCATATCTACTTGTAATTTCTTGGAGCCACAAGGATTACTACCACCTAGGTCAATCATCACATCACATGTATGAACGGGCTGTTGGTGTAGACCTCTGCTTGCCAATTGACGTAGATCGGTTCAACCCTTGAACCGGTCATCTCACCTCTTGGTCAGTTAGTTGGTTCTCCTAAATGATCATTTGGCATCCAATCCAACCGATGTCTGAACTCCTTCCAAATGGTCGGTTGGGTCCATTAGGCGGTCGTATGGTTCCATCGCTCTATCCTCCTTGGTCCTCCAAACAATTGGATCATCTCACAAACTAGTCATCTCAACTGGGATGATCATCTTCCCGTCATTTCAAGAAAAGAAACTATTCTATTGCTGCTTTATTACACTGAATAAGAGAAACCTCAAGTTACATTTGAGGGGAGCAAAGGTAGGAAAGAATTAACTTTAAATTGGGAAACGGGAGGTAGAGGATTGGTACACAGACCAAGATAAATAGGAATTTAACCATCAAACCACACACATATATTGAATATTGGTCATAACCACACTACACATCCACCATAAAAACTACTTTTAGGGCGACACGTGTAAATTGCATATATATATTTGTTTGGCATTATGTTGTCTTTGATCAGAGACGCATATGAGACAATTTAAATACTCACATCTCATGCAATAACTAAACAATTAATCCAAAAATCAAGATCATATCAATTATCCTAAAACATAGTAAATTGACGTTGCTCGAATACTATTGTTGGGAAATACATGCACATAGTATAGTAGTGGAAACAAATTTGTTTATCTATCTGTATTCCCATACTAGCAAGATCACATTAACTACTATGAAATAGGAAGGGTGGTTTAATAGTTATATCTGGTCCTAGAGTAGGTCCAGTGACAACAATTCACTTCAATGCAACTGTCTACTAGTTGCTCTTGGACGACGGCTGTGCAGCTCCTGGTCTTCACCACAAACAACTAACATAACAACTTTCGCATCGACTCCTATGGTCTTGCCATGGACTGTAGGCTAACTTTTCTTTGCTAGCAGTAGACAAAGGACTCCCGCCTTTAGAGTAGTCTACACAAACCAACTAGAACTCCTATCATTCAATTATAAGAGATACAAGAGACAAAAAGGAGTTGTCCCTCCCGTTGGCATACTAGTCACCAACTTGCTCTCCCACAACAACGATTCTCAATTGTTCTCTCCCATAGCTATCCCTCCCTAGTCGGGTAGAACTTTCTTAGTCTCTCTTGGTAACCACAACCAGAGAGGACAAAAGTTTTCAAAGGAACTGATTCTCAATTGTCTGTGTTGTGTTTTGGGAAGCCCCCAGTACCCCTCCATTTATAGGCATGATTAGGGTCAGGGTTCCCAGTCTGTATGAGATTGTGTGGGAGTGGAAGGAACCGAAAGATCTTGAATTTTCACAACTTGCAAATAGTTGAAACAGCCGTCTAGTGACCCAGATGGTCGTCTGGAACTACCAGACAACTGTCTGGAGGTTTTCCAATGGCAAATGAATTTTGGAAGTTTTGATTCCAATGAATAGCATATATTAATTCCTTGCAACATAAGAAAAGTGCAATCGAAACAATTCGGGAAACATCCATAATCTTCATTTGGTCCAATTGAGCCATCTCACACATGTGAGACGCCCATCTCACTCACCTTGATAGCCTTATGGTGAGCCCAAGTTGAGACGATTGGTTCAATAGATTGAACTGGTTAGTTCACTCCTCAATTTGGACAGAACTTAGCCAACTCGATTTCTGATTAGCCTAACAACCCAAACAGTTGTCTCAACACTTGAGACACTCGTCTAGCTGGCCAAATGACTATGTCAACACTTGTGATGGTCATTTGGCAATTCAATCAACCAATCCATTGATCTGTTATGTGAATTGAATACCTAAACACTTTAGTAATCAATCCGATCATGATTCAGTATTAAACTCCTCTTCTAGATGAGTTCCTATGTGTGTGACCCTATAAGTCCCATATCACATTGGCAATGAATGTCCATAACTAGATTATGCCATCACAAGTAGAGAGTAGTGCCTAGTTACACATCAGTGCTACCCAAGTGAATGGAGAGTTGGAGAGCATCTTCAACTTAAAATCTATGTAAGGTGTTGTAGTGATCGTGTAATTCCTTTGTCTCTGATATCCAGAGTGAACTCGAGGCATGGACTCATCATCCTCTCAATGTTCAATCCATGTTCCTTGAACCAAGAGCAGACTGTTTGAGATAATGTGACCTCAATATCATATATTGATTCACATGTTCATGTACATGTGTTTCTTAGTCCCACTTATTAAGTGGCCAGGATATCATACTCCAATAGGAGGGACAAATCCCATATCCATCACTCACAGTCTATCCCCATGTGTCAAAGTCACCCAATCATCACCGTTATAACAAACCATGTTTTAGGACTACGTTTGATGATTTCAAAGCATACCCAAAGACATGTGACAAGTGTGGTGATTTCAGGTCTAAGAATCACAATCACCACCTTCACTATGAGAGATGACTATGACTTACCATATGATGGTTTCCATGTGTCACTCTCAAGGTGGGTCTGTCCAATACATTGTTCCCTAACATGTATATGTGTGCTTAGTTTGATATAGCCATATCATGACTAATGAGATTCTATCATCAACTAACCTACACTCTGATCTTATGTGTTATTGTCTATCAACCTTCCACAATAACAATTGATCATGGACATAATGACAATAAGTTTATGTACTCTTAATATTTGTATGATCTCATTTCCCCAAGGCTAATACTTGAAGACATACGTCATTGAGTAATATTATTCTCTAGAGATTCATAATATTTCCTCATTATCTCATAACTGAATGAAACAGAATGAATTGGAAGCTTTCCTTTATAAGTATTAATCAAATCCTTCATGGTATATGCCATGTCAATCATCACATGATTAGATCTACGTGCATACCTTAGCAATAAAGACTAAGAAATAAAGTGTCTAAGGCATGCTAGAACGACCAAATACAAAGGTAAGTCATCATGTTACACATGGGGAAGGTGTTTGGCACCCCACATGCCCCAACACAGTATTGTTCCTATCACAGTAAGACTGAGGTTATGAATTGTATTTGGTTTATATAAAATAAAATAAAAGAAGAGATGATTGTATGTTAGTTGCATAAAAATAGGGTTAGAATATAAATATTACAAAAAAAACCAATTATGGGTGCCCATATCATCACACCAAGTGGAATAAAAAGGGGGGTGGGTGGAAATGAGTCTACATTGTGGCAGACTCATTCTACCTTACTCGAAATTTTTTAGGAGATGAACTAATGTCATTTACCTTCTTGCATTACCAAAAGAAACATTTTGGATTGCTATGTCCCAAACCTTAGAGTCTTATCTAGTCTTTTCATGGTTGACGATGGAGTTCTTGGTGGTTTGGGCTTGGGAATAACTCTAATCAAGATAAATATGTATTACCTATCTAAATGAAAAACTGAGGGAGTTGAACTCTATTAGTGATGATTGGGGTCTTTTTTTGTGAGCATGGATGTTTGTATTTGGGTTAGGGTTGGTTAAATCCTACTTCCTTAATAATTCACAAAACTAGCACAAAAATAAGTGGAGAACACACTTCAGGGACTGCATTCTTATGAAGAGTCCACTTCAAGTATCCCACCCACTTTGGAATGCATAGTGGGAAAATTTGGGTACACACTTTGGGGTCACCCCACTTTCTAGACCTAGTCAAAGGTGTGAAAATTTAGTGGAAGCTTCACAATGGTGTGAGGAACTCCAAAGGGGATTACATATAGAGGATTCCCGATTTGACCTCTATCTTTATGAATATTTTGGGTGATTAGGGTTTTGAAACCCAAAAATATTAGGAGAGAGAAAGAGATGCATGATCCTATTGGGTGCCTCATTTTGGAGGCCAGATTTTCAGCTCAATTTGATGTATGTTTGTCCCACATTTGATGTGGATGAGGGAACCTATGGCTAGTTAGGTTGATAGGGAATGTGTGTGATATATGTGAATAAATTTTCATTATATGCCAAGTTTTCTAGGTAGACTTGGTGGAATTATTGAGTGTGTTGAGATTGGATACTGGGTTCCTACAATTCTACTTGTCAAACATTCATACAATTATGACACACCAATCAAACCCAAATGAGATAACTCAAAACTGAGATCAACAATTAATTAACCACATAACCAAAAAAATAGATAAATTAAAACCGATTTAAATGTAACCATCCCATTTATAACAATATTACATCAACGTACAACATCCTATATCACATCACATACCATACCAGGTATATACACATCTGTCCAGTGTCATCAGCTACAACCTATATACAAAAGATCTAATCCATATATACGACTTATATACAACAAGGCATACTGCCAAAACCACATATCAATATACATATCACCTGGAACACATCCCTCCCATACCTGAGAGTACATGGATGCCACTAGCACTCTACTACAACAAATAGCAGCTATCCAACCTTCTCAATCTAATAATCTCCAAGTTTCTCTTCCTCAACAGCATGATCCTGACCATGTCGTTGACGACCACCTAAAAAGATGTGGTAACTGACGAGGTGAGACCCATATCCCAGTGAGAGATATCACTCTTAACCAATGACTATTGATCATAGAAAGAATCATTATTAAGAAGGATGAGCAGATTCAACTAAATATCTAAAACAAATAAAACATGATTAACACAATATATAAGGAAATAGATAAAACTACCACTTTCTATACAATTGATTTCCCTTACACATTAATTAAAAACTAAACAATATAAGAAACAAGGCAAGGTTAACATACAATTTGAAGCGTGTTTAACCCTTAACAAACATACTACACATACGTATTACATCTTTTATTAAACCCTATGGAATTGAGGTATAACTCAATTCCAACTAACCATTATTGAGTCAAAATCACTACAATACAAGATATACAAGAGAGTTGGAATCCTAAGATCTCCTCCACCCTCGGTTAGTATGAGTCTGCTGCAAAACAAAATATAAGTCCAACTACAAAATAGCCTAGTCTGCCCTTAAAAGGTCACAATACTAGTGAAAGCAGGGTATATAAACCCAAACATCTGAGGTACAACCATAGCTATCCTCAATTACATCATTCATACTCAATCATCATCATCTAAGATATAGCCTCAACCATTCTTCTGCCAAGGTATGACCACAACTATCCTTGTGAACATGCATATACTCAACGGTATACAACTCAGAGCTTCCACTAAAGGATAACTCATTTCACCATCCAACAAGTCCTGACATTTGAATGGATCTATGGCATAGGGAAACTACATGATTAGGGTTTCACTTGATTAGATAAGTTCCTCTAGGTGATTTATGGCTGCATCAATCAAGTTACATACAACCCTAAAAGAATTATACAAAATTAAGGGTAGATTGCAACTTCAGATGATATAAAACATATAAAGTATAAACTTATCACATCATTACAAGGTGTTGTTTTAGTGCCATACATGAGACTATCATCATCATCATCATCATACCACCATGGGATATCGATCCCTTGTTAAATCATATATAGGATATCACATCAATTAGGGCACAAATCCATGACCAAGGTCATAAGACCATTCACATTGTTCCCTACAAGAACATCATCATCTCTCCATGCTCCATTAAGGCTCATCATACCATCACAATGCATAAAACACATAAAATCAATCATGATCTTTATGTTGTACACCATGATGTTCATAAGATAGAAAATTAGGTTTAAACCATTAGGAGAGAGAAAGCACTCCATCATCATGCTAATTACTCAAGAAGCTAAGAAACATCACCATGTACTTGAATTAGGGTTAAGGTTCAACAATTGGAGTTTCAAAACAACAATTAGAAGTAAACCCTAGTTTCCTATCATCTGAAACAATTTTGGTAGCAAGTAAGTCAAACACCATCATCATAGAATCAACAAAACATAGTGACCATATAAACCAATAACATCATTGACCGCTAAAGATTAAGCAAGGTTGGCAGCCACTGAATCCAAGGTCCACGACCTTGATCAACTGCTAAACATTTGAAGAAGGTTATCAACCACTGAAATAGAGGACCACCACCTTCTCAACCGCTAAACATTTGAACTAGGTTGGCGACCGAAGAAGATTAGGGTTCAACCCTTCATTGATCACTGAAGTTCAACCATCCTCAGTGACCTCCAAGTTTAACCACTTTAGTGACAATCATAGCTAAGTGACTTCATCGACTGAAGAGAAATCATCAACATAGCAACTAACCATAGAGCACAAAACTCATCGACCAATCAACATCAACATCTTAGCGAAGACATGAGAAGAGAGAGAAAAACTTGTCAACCATTCACTCAACAACCTCAAGGACACAACTAGTTTCTCATGAAACCAAAATTAACCAAGTGTAAATCACAAGAAGAAAGTTCAACTCTAAAACCCTAATTTCAACCATCATGAGAGAAAGCAAAACCATAATAGATGAGAGAAAAAACCAAAGTTTCCTTCAACGTGCATGCATTAAAACTTCCATCACCAAGTAAGATTTTTCATACCCTAAGATTAGGTTTTATCCAATAGGGGTTATACTACTCAAGATCACCAAGAAAAACACAAACCCTAGATCAAGATATTGTCTTTATACCAGGAATCACGTTTTAAGGGTAGATTATTTACATGAAAGGTAAGTGTGAGCAATAATTGAGGAGAAAGTTATCTAACTCACCTTAGAGATGATGAAAGAACTCTAACATCAAGGAAGCTCGAAGGAAAGAGGGTTTAAACCCTACCTTGATCACACTCTTGGCCAATCTATCTCCATCTCCAAGAAGGAAACAAACCCTAGGTCAAGGAAGCAAGAAAGAGAGAAAAACCCTAGGTATGATCGCAAAGAAGAGAAGTTCTTTAAGCTCAACTCAAGCATTGCCATGTAACACCATGGATTCAGCCAAGAAGAGAAAGAAGAAGAGGGTAGAACTACAAGAAAATGTGGGAAAAAGATAAGGATCTCACTTACCAAGGTCAAGAAGAAAGCAAAGATGCACCAAATGATCACAAGGAGGGTAGATGAAAACCCTAGCTCCACATGCAAGATGGATCGACTACCTTATCCAAGCTTGAGCCCCACCTTCACCACCAAACACAAGGGGACGAGCTCTGAGGGAAATTAGAGACAAAGAGGGTGCAAAGGGTTTTGTTGAATGCAAGGAGAGAGGTTTATATAAAATGAGGCTAGAGAGGGAGAAAGATGGTTAGGTGTCATGGTAACACATGCCATGTGTCTACCAGATCTCAACCATGCAAGCACCACATTCACACACACAACTAGGGTGATAAAAACAAGAAAAGATAGTGACCAACTTGGTCTAGGAAAAGTCATAGACCGCTATGATTCAAAAGAGCAAATGTTCATTGAAGATTCTCAGCGACCCACAAGATCAAAACTTCAATCGATTGTTAAAGACAAACCCTATGGTTTCTTGGTGACTGAAGAGGAGTCATTGGCTCATCGACCGCCAAGACCATAAGGCACACATCAAACCTCATTGATTTCTAAGAATCATGGATCAAAAGATCCTCGATGACTTCCAAAACCAAAGCTCATAAATTGGACACACATCAAGGCCAACCATCAACTAGGGCATCCATGCAAACCCTAATCTCAATACATGATGTCACATCATGAAACCAAGGTATAACAAGGATCCCTAAAGCACCACTCTATTCAACATGATGTCAAAACATTGTGAGGCAAAATAAGCATGTTAAAAATTGCAAGGAAACCCTAGAACTGGGTAAATCACAATTAGGTCCCAAACAAGCACATATAAGTACAACTAGCTCAAACAACATCCAAACTGAACCAAACTTGAAATATAAGCCTGTCACATGTTATCAAAGCACAAAATAAGGTTATATTAACGTTTTAAGCATCTAATTAGTATTAGAATGCATGATCAACCAAAAATTAATGTCAGGGGTCTTACAACCATAAACCCCTAACAAGGATTTCACCCCTAAAATCCTACAAAACATAAATGGGTAAATCCTATGCATATTATCCTCTAACTCCCACGTGGATTCCTCCACACCATGGTGGTGCCACAAAACCTTAACTAAAACTATATCATTCTTCTTCAACTTCTTCACTCTCATATTCAGGATCAACACAAGTCCCTCAACATACGACACATCCTCCTATAGCTCAACCTCCACTGGATACAACACATGCTCAGTATTAGGGTGACACTTGTTCAACATGGAAACATGAAAGACATCATGAAACATGTGAAAATCTGGCGGTAGCTCCAAATTGTACACCACCTTACTAACACATGCCACAATAGAGTAAGGTCCCATAAACCTGGGAGCCAACTTACCCTTCTTGCCAAACCTCAACACACATTTCTAAGGGGAAACCTTAATATACAAACAATCTCCCACTTGGAACTCTAAAGGTCTATGATGGTTATCAACATAAGACTTCTATCTATCCCAGGCTGCATTCAACTGCTGTTGTATCACTTTGATTTTCTCTAAAGTTTGTTGTACTAGCTCAGGATCCAAAAGTTGATACTCACCTGTCTCATACCAACAAAGTGGTGACCGACAACATCTCCCATACAAGGCTTCATATGGTCCCATGTATATACTCCTATGATAACTACTATTGTACACAAACTCTATCAAACTTAGCTGCACATCCCAATTTCCAAGAAACTACAAAATGCAAGCCCTCAAAAGATTTTCTAACATATGAATGGTCTTCTCTAACTGACCATATGTCTGTGGGTGAAATGTTGTATTGATCCTCACTTGTGTTCCCATGTTTGTATGCAGTCGTTCCCAACAATGACTGGTAAACTGAGGACCTTTGTCAGACATTATGGTCACTGTAATTCCATGCATACAAACTATCTCATCAACATATATCTAAGCTAACTTCTCTATTGTATACATCATATTCACTGGAAAGAAATGAGCTAAATTGCTCAACCTACCAACTATCACCCATATGGAATCATCACCTTTTGGCTATCCTAGGAAGATCAACCACAAGGTTCATAGTGATATGATCCCATTTCCACTTCGATATTGGTAATTATTGTAACATTCATGTAGATTTATGATGCTTAAGCTTGACCTGCCGACAAACTAGACATCTTTCCACATCATGCTTCAACCCATGCCACCAATATAGATCCTTCAGGTTATGGTACATCTTGGTACTTCTGGATGTATTGCATACATTGAGGAATGAGCCTACTAAAGAACCAACTTCCTCAATCCATCCGCATCTGGAACCACTGTCTTATTGTAAAAGAAAACTGTCCCATCCTCTTTCTCATGAAGACCATCATACTTCTTATTGCCAAACTCTACCCTGATATTCTATATCACTGAACCATCCTACTATGCATCTCTAATCTGCTGCGTCCAGGTAGGCTTCACCTGCAACTATGCTAACCAACCTGCCAACAAAGAAATCTCTAATTGTACATTCATTTGGTGAAGTGACACCAACATGCATGCTTGTGGCACACCAAAGCATGTAACTATACTTTATAGTAGACGATGACAAATATGACTACCTATTTAAAGAATCTGCCACCACATTCACCTTACATGGATAGCAGTTTATCACATAATCATAATCCTTGATCAACTCCATCTATCTTCTCTGTCGCATATTTATCTCCTACGTCGAGAAGATATACTGAATATTCTTGTGGTTGGTGAAGATCTGACACTTCTATCCATACAAATAGTGTCTCTAGAACTTCAAAGCATGGAATGCAGCTAGAAGCTCCAGATCATGTGTTTGGTAGTTCTCCTCATGTTTCTTAAGATTCTGTAAAGCAAAAGAAATCACATTCTTATCCTGCATCAGCACACATCCCAAATCATTATTTGATGCATCACATAAGACAATGTAGCCTTTCCCTTGTCTTGGTAGAACTAAAACTAGAGCACTAGTCAACTTCTCCTTCAACAATTGGAAATAACACAGACACTTATCATCCTAGACAAAAGGAACACCTTTCCTTGTCAACTTGGTTAGGGGTAACACTACATCACTAAAGTTCTTGATGAAATTCCAGTAGTAGCCTTTCAAGCCTAGGAAATTGTTAACTTTTGTTGGTGTCTTAGGATGCTCCCATTTCAACACAGACTCCACCTTCTTTGGATCCACACAAACACCATTAGATATATCACATGACTAAGACACCTCTATCAACCAGAACTCACACTTGCCAAGCTTGACATACAACCTATGTTGTCTCAACAATGTCAATGCTAGACATAGATGTTTCTCATGTTGCTGACTATCCTTGGAGTATATCAAGATGTCATTGATAAACACCACCAAAAAGTAATCTAGATACAACTTGAACACACTATTCATCAGGTCCATGAAGGTTGTTGGCACATTAGCTAGCCCAAATGGCATAACCACAAACTCATAGTGACCATACCTAGTCCTGAAAGTAGACTTGGGTATGTCATCCTACTTGATTCTTAACTAATGATATCCTGACCTCAAGTCTATATTTGAGAAAAAAATGGCACCTATCAACTAGTCAAATAGATCATCTATCCTCGACAGTGGGTACTTGTTCTTCAATGTAACCTTGTTCAACTTTTAGTAATCTATGCACAACCTCATAGATCTATCCTTCTTGTTCACAAAAAACATGGGAGCACCCCAAGAGGAAGTGCTAGGTTTGATGCACCCCTTCTCTAATACCTCATGAAACTGCTTCTTCAACTCCTACATCTCTGCTGGTCCCATCTTGTATGGTGATTGCTCTCAAAATCAATCTCTCTAGGAGGGGGAACACCAAGAAACTCCTCGAGGAAAACATCCTCAAATTCACACACTACAAGCACCTTCTAGATACTAGGACTTCTCATCTTAGTATCCACCACATGTGCTAAGAAAGCCTCACACCCCTATTTCATCAACCTCTCTACTATCATAGTCGACACCAAACACATAAGAAAAATCTTCCTATCTCCTCGGAAGATCCACAAAACATAATCATCATAGAACGTCTCCACCTTGGAACTACAATCCAAGATAACCCTATACTTCTCCAAGGTATCCATCCCAAGGATCACATCGAATCCATGCATGTCAAGTGGCATGATATTCACTTGAATGATGCGTCTAGATAAAGAAATAAAACAAGATGGACACACCTCCAACAACTTAGCAGAACCAACAAGAGGGGTTTCTAAATGAAGACTATCAAATATACTACAAACATGTAAATAAAAACTATCTATCACCACTCTGGTAATAAATGAGTGTGTCACACCTGATTCAACCAAAATAGATATAGAAGAAGAAGCAAACAAATAAGAATGAAAAAGTTCCATTTGACATGTCATGACCCTTGGATTAACCACTCCCTCTGACTGAATCATAGCATAAACTCTATCTGTCACCTACTATCATCCACATCCTTGCTAGCTTGTGTAGAAGATCCCACATGCAACGCTTGATCGCATCCTCTACCACCACCACCACTACTGTTGAACTATTTCTACCGAGAAGCTCGATGACTCTGCCTCAGTTACTATGTCACTACCTCATCTTTCATAGGGAATAACCATCTAATATGTCCCACTTGTCCATACTTGTGACAAGTTCTCGAGTCATACTACGGTCTAGATGACCCTTTCACTAACACATATACCATCCTATGAGCTCCTTCCAGTAGAAAACCATGACCTTTCCCCTTACTTGGGGAACACTATGATGGCATGACTGATCTTGACTCAGATAAAACTAACCTCTACTGCGAGTGAGGTGAAGAAAACTTTGGTTTCTTAAAGCCTCTAGATGATTGTCCCTGATACTGAACTAGACTCTTCTTAGAATTGGCTTCATGCTTCTTGATAACAGACCATTCTATCATCCTTTCCAACTCCACAAATGTAGAGAACCTCTCCCTATTCTCCAAAGTCGAAACTGTGATTGACAACTTCATACTCAATCCCTTCTCAAAACCATCAGATCCTCTCCTTGTATGTCACTGCCATGTGAGAAAAAAACCTCAAAAACTCCATAAACTTGGCCACATACTCATTGATTGACATAGATCCCTATCTGATCCTCTCAAACTATATGATATTCTCATCTAGATATGTCTTGGAGAAGTATCGGCTCACAAACTCTCACAAAAACTCCTCCCACCTGATCACAACTCTAGGTCTCTTCTCTTCCTCTATGGCCCACGGATGGCCAAAACTACCCTTCAACAGGTACATCACATGTTCTACATTGTCCTCTTCTAGGATATTGAGGATCTTGAATGCCTTCTCAAGCTCCATCAACCAAAAATACACATACATTGGGTCAGTTGTACCCGCATACTCGATCACCCCAACACATCTCAATCGCTCAAACATCTTCCTAGAACCCTATGATTTCCCATTAGGGACAAATACACTTGCTTGAGGTGTGAACCCTCTATCCACCATATGTGAAATTGTGGCCATCAACTATCCAAACATGGATTGGAATGCTTGATTGGACAGGGTTGTTGGGTTGAACTGAGGCACCGTGGGCTGCTCTCGCCCCATCTCAAGCACTCTATCTTCATGTGCCAACCTCCTCACGCCACCTCCTAGAATGACAAAGCTACTCTCATCATGTTCTTCATGCTTTGAAGACATATCTACATAAGAATAAGCTATGATTAAATATGTTGAATGATGCTAGAACATTCAAAAACCCTAGTCTTATGTCCCTATGGACTCAACAAACCAAAATATCTCTCACCAACTCTTGTGGCACACCATTCACACCCAAATGAGATAAATCAAAACCAAAACATGAGATCAATAACTAATCAACCACATAGCTAGAAAAATGGATAAATTAAAACCGATTTAAACATAACCATCATGTTTAGAAACATATTACATCAAGGTCCAACATAATGTACCACATCACATACCATACCAGGTTTACACACATCTATCTAGTGGCATCAGCCACAACCTATATATACAAGATTTGTTCAATATATATGACTTATATGCAACAATGCATACTACCAAAACCACACGTTAATATACATATCATCTGCAACACATCCCTCCCAGACCTAAGAGTACATGGATGACACTAGGACTCTACTACAAAAAATAGAATCTACCAACCTTCTACATCTACTAATCTCCAAGCTACTCTTCCTCAACAACATGACCCTGACCATGCCACTAACGATCACCTCGAAAGATGTTGTAACCCACGAGGTGAGACCCATGTCCCAACAAGATATATAACTTTCGACCAAAGGCTATAGATTACAACATGAATCATTACTAAGTAGGATGAGTAGATTCAACTAAATAACTAAACATGCAAAACATGATTAGCACAGTATATAAGGAAATAGATTTAACTACCACTTTCTATACAATTGATTTCTCTTACCAAACTAACAACTAAATAATATAAGAAACAAGGAAATGTTAAAATCCAAAGTGAAGCATGTTTAACCCTTAATAGATATACTACACAAGTTTATTATGTATTTTATTAAGCCTTGAGGAATTGAAGTATGCCACTCAATTCCAACTGACCACTACTAAATCCAAATCAGTGCCATAGAAGATCTGTAGGAGAGATGAATTCCTAATATCTCCTCTGCCCTTAGTCAGTACGAGTCTACCACAGTGACATATAAGTGCAACTACAAAATAGCCTAGTCCATCCTTGGTATATAGGTCACGACACTAGTGAACACCCTAGTCGACCCTTAAAAGGTCACCATACTAGTGAAACCAAGGTATATAAATTAACCCAAACATCTGAGGTACAACTGCAACTGTCCTCAATCACATCATATATGTTGAATCATCATCATCTGAGATATGACCTCAATCATTCTCCTACCAAGTATGACTACAACCATCCTTGTCAACATGCATATACTCAGTGGTATATGACCCCGAGCTTCCCCTAAAGGAAAAGTCTTTTCACCATAAAGCAAGTCTTAACATTGGAATGTATCTATGGCACATGGCAACTACATGATTAGGGTTTCACTTTATTAGTTAAGTTCCTTCAGGTTATTTGAGGCTACATCAATAAAGTTATGTACAACCTTAAAAGAATTCTACAAAAATAAGGGTAGATTGCAACTTCAGTAGATATAAAATGTATAAAGTATAAACTTGTCACATCATCACATGGTACTATTTCACTGCCATACACGAGACCATCATCATCATCATAGCACCATGGGATATTGATCCCTTATTACATCATACAAAGGATATCACCTCAGTTAGCTCACTAATCCATGTCCAAGGTCATAAGACCATTCACAATGTTCCCTACAAGAACATCATCATATCTCCATGCCTCATCAATGCTCATCATTCCATCACAATACATGTAACACATAAACTCGATCACAATCTTTAAGTTGTACACCATGGTGTTCATAAGATAGAAAATTAGGGTTACAACATTAGGAGAGAGAAAGCACTCCATCATCATGCTAATTACTTAAGAAGCTAAGCAACATCACCATGTACTTTAATTAGGGTTAAGGTTAAAAAAGGTAGATAAATTAGGGTTTCAAAACAACAATTATAAGTAAACCCTAGTTTCTTATCATCTCCAAAAATTATGTAAGCAAGTAAGTCAAACACCACCATAATAAAATCAACAAAATGTAGTGACCATATAGGCCAAAAACATCATCGACTGCTAAAAGTCAAGAAAGGTTGGTGACTATTGAAACCAAGGTTCACCATCTTCACCAAACACTAAACATTTGAACAAGATTGGTGACATTTGAAATGAAGGTCCACCACCTTTATCGAATGTTGAACATTTATATAAGGTTGGATACTAAAGAAGATTAGGGTTCAACCCTTCATCGATTGTTGAAGTTCAACCATCCTCAGTGACCTCTAAGGTTTAGCACTTCATCGACCATCATAGTTAAGTGACTTCATCGATCAAAGAGAAATCATCATCATAGAAACCAACCATGGAGCACAAGACTCGTCAACTACATAGAAAGATAATCCTTAGTGACCACTCGACATCAACATCTTAGCGATCTCATGAGAAGAGAGAGAAAAACTTGACAACCATAAACTCATCAACCTCAAGGATACAACATGTTGATCATAAAATCAAAAACTACCAAGGTGTAAATCATAAAAAGAAAGTTCAACTCAAAAACCCTAATTTCAACCATCTTGAGAGAAAGCAAAACCATGACAGATGACAGAGAAAAACCAACATTTTCATTACCATTCATGCATTAAAACTTCCATCACCAAGCAATATTTCATATGCCAAGATTAGGGTTTATCCAAGAGGGGCTATACTACTCAAGATCAACAAGAAAAGCACAAACCCTAGATCAAGATAATTTCTTTCTACTAGGAACCAAGTTTTAAGGGTAGATTATTTGCATGAGAGGTAAGTGTAAGAAATAATCAAGGAGAAAGTTATATAACTCGCCTTAGAGATGATGAAGCAACTCCAACAACAAGGAATCTCAAAGGAAAGAGGGTTGAAACCCTACCTTGATCACACTCTAGAATAAGGTAGATCCATCTCCATGAAGGAAACATACCCTAGGTCAAGGAAGCAAGAAAGAGAGAAAAGCCCTAGGTATTATGGCAAAGAAGAGAAGTTCTTCAATCTTAACTCAAGCACTACCATGGAACACCATGGATTTAGCCAAGAAGAGAAAGAAGAAGAGGGTAGAACAACAAGAAAACATGGAGGAAAGATAGGGATCTCACTTACCAAGGTCAATTAGAAAGCAAAGATGGACTAAACAATCACAAGGAGGGTAGATTAAAACCCTAGTTCCACATGCAAGATGGATCAGCTACCTTCTCACTACTTGAGCCCCACCTTCACCACCAAGAACAAGGGGATGAGCTCTAAGGGAACGAAGAGAGAAAGAGGGTGAAAAGGGTTTAGTTTCATGCAAGGAGAGAGTTCTGTATAACATGAGGTTGGAGAGGGAGAAAGAAGGTTAGGTGTCATGCTAACAAATGCCATGCATCCACCAGATGTCGTCCATGCAAGCACAACACTCATACATGCAACTACTATGATAAAAACAAGAAAAACTTGTGATCAAATTGGTCCAGGGAAAGCCATTGACCACTAAGATTCAAAAGAGAAAAAGGTTGTTGAAGATTCTCAGCGACCCAAAAGATCAAAACTCCAACTGATCGCTAAAAACTAACCCTAGGGTTTCTAGGAGACCGAAGAGGAGTCATGGGATCATAGACCACCAAGACCATAAAGAACACATAAAACCCCATCAATTTCCAAGAATCATGGATCTCAAGATCCACAAAGACTGCCAAAACCCAAGCTCATCGGTTAGACAAACATCAAGGTCAACCATCAACTAGGACATCCATGCAAACCCTAATCTCAACACATGATGTCACCTCATCAAACCAAGGTATAAGAAGGAACCCCAAAGCATGTATCTATCCAACATGATGTTAAAATTTGTGAGGCACAACAAGCATGTGAAAATCTATAAGAAACCCCCTAAAAGTGGGTAAATTGCAATTAGGTCAAAAATAAGCACATATAAGCATAACTAGCTCAAACAACATCCAAACTGAGCCAAACTTGAAACATAATCTTGTAACATGTTATAAATGCACATCATAAAGTTCTATTAAGATTTTAAGCATATAATTATGTTGGGTTTTAGGTGAGGGAGAAGGTAGTGGAAACAAAAAAAATTCTCTCACCACAAAACCATAACCACAGACCGCATCAATGACTATGAAATAGGAAGGATGGTTTTAGTGAGGTGTACCTAGTCCTCAGGCTCACTTAGAAACAATACCTTGTAGCTAGTACAGTCTTCAACCACCTAGTCTTCAATGGCACTTGCACAACTCATGGTCCTGACCCAGACTGTAGTTGACCGTCATCCTCCTGAGTGGAAGAAACCTCCCGCCTCTATAGATAGTCCACACGGACCACCAGGAACTCTAGTCGTCTATCCTACATGACACTAGAAGGAGTCTTCCCCTTATGTCAGTGTACTAGTCACTAACACACTATCCCACAACCAGTTGTTGTCCTGCAGTTGTCTTTTCCTCACTATTCCTACCTAGATAGGTAGAACTTGCTTGGGCTCTCTCAATTACCACAACCAGAGAGGAAAACTTTACAGAGCAACTGATGTTCTGAGTTGTGCTATCTAAGAAGCCCCCAAAACCCCTCTATATACATGAGGGTTCAGGGTTCTCAGCCCCAAGCAATGCGGGACTAAAGTGGGAGTAGAAGGGTCCAGACTTTCCATGGACTGATTGCACTGCGACAGCTGAACCGGTCATTTCATAAATGAATCGGTTGGTTGGGAGTGTAAGATGGTTAGTTCACTAGTTGAACCAGTCATTTCTCTTCCCAGACTTGCCTCCAATTGACTATCCTCTTTTTTTGCCAATTGATACTAAGATCAATTCTTGTCCCAATCGAATTGTATAAGTGAAACAAAAAGCTTTTCTCACAAATTGGGAAAACCCAACCTTGCTCGTTTGGTCCGGTCAAACTGATCGGTTCACCAAGTGAACCGGTGATCTCACTGACCATGGATGATCGGTTCACTAGTGAACCAGTCAGTTTGGTGGTCTAGATTGTGCAGAACACGATCAATGTAGTTCTCAATCAATTCGACACTCAAATCAATTAGTTCAACACTTGAACTTGATGATTCTGAGTCAAGTCAATTGATTGAATGTTTGATTGAGTACCTAAGCACCTTTAGTAATCAATCCAAACACCATTCATGGATAAAATCATCTTCCAGGTTAATGCTTTGTGTGTGACCCTATAGGTCCCATTTCACGTTGGCAGTGAATGTCCATAATAGCTTATGACATCACAAGCAAAGAGCGGTGCCTAGTCACACATCAATGCTACCCAAGTGAAAAGGAAAGTTAGAGAACAACTTTCAATCCTACAGTCTATGATTGTTGTTCCTGTGAATGTAGAATTCCTTTGTCTCTGATATCCTGAATGAACTCAAGGCATGGAACTGTCATCCTTTCAATGTTCATTCATGTTCCTTGATCCAAAGTAGACTTTCTGAGATATGTGTGCCATCAATATCACATATTGACTCCCACGTGCATGCACATGATTTTCTCAGCCTCGCTTATCAAGTGGCCATGGACATCATACTCCCTTAGGAGTTACAAATCCCATATCTATCACTTGCAGTCAAAACCCAGTGTGTCAAAGTCACCCAATCATCACCTTTATAACAATCCATATTTGAGGACTCTGTTTGATGATGTCAAAGTGTACCCAATGACATGTTATGCGTGTAGTGATTTTAGGTCTAAGAATCACAATCATTACCATCACTGTGAGAGCTGACTGTGACTACCATGTCATGGTTCCATGTGCCACTCTCATGGTGGGTCTGTCTGATACAATGTTCTCTAACATGTATCTATGTGCTTAGTTTGATATCACATATCATGACTAATGAGACTCTATCATCAACCAACACACACTCTAGTCTTGTTGTGTCATTGTTGTCTATCAACCTTCCACAATGACATCCAACTAGGGACAAAACAAGAATGTACAAACTCTTAGCATCCATCTGATCTCATTCTTCAAGTCCTCAATTTGAAGACATACATCATTGAGTATTGTCATTCTCTAGACATTCATTTTGTTCTATTATTATCTCATAACTGATTGAACTAGAATAAATTTGAAGCTTGCCATTGATATTTATCAAATCAATCATAATGTATCCCAATCCAAATCATCATATGATTGGCTCTTAGGGCATACATACCAACAAATTATGCTAAGAAAGCATGATATACAAAAAAAACATGATCAAGGGTCTTACACAAGGCATTCCATAATGGAACATCAAGTGATTAGATGTCAGTTCCGATCAGTAGTCTTCATGTAGTGGGATTTGTTGTTTGAATTATATGACTGCAATATATAACTTTTGAGAGAGAAAGATGATCATTCTTTGATCATTCAATTTGGTGATCGTCAATTGTTGTGGTAGCTAAATCATTTCTTAATAGTTAATAATAAAACTAGTTAGAAGTCTCATGGCTTGTTAGAGAACTACATAGAATCATCATGTCGTGTCCTAAAATCTATAAAGATGATACTCTTGGGCATGAGATGTTCATTTTTATTTTTATCACCACAATTAAACCTTAAGTTCCTTCCAACATATTTTTGTAACTATGGCTACACCCATAATTTATTGCTAAATCTATTCTAATTTTAATTTTTCTCTACATATCTTGATTTGAATCATTAGCGCTCTAATATACATTTGTCATACTCTTTAATTCATGTAGAAACTAAGTTTATAAGAACAAAAAGGGTATAATGATCAACTTTCATGATATAGATCCATTTCGTATTCAATATTATGTTCAATCACGAGTCTGGATATCTTGGGATTTATTGAGCAATGCATATAATCATTTTTTCATAGCATGACTCACAAACTTAAGATGTTCTTGTTGGTATGTATGCCCAAAGAGCCAATCATATGATGATTGTAATAGCATAATTTCTAAATGATTTGATTAATAATAAAGACAAGATTTCAATTTATTGTTTTATTTAGTTATAAGATAATGAAATATCATAATAAATTTCTAGAGAATGAATATTACTCGATGACGTATGCCTTCAAGTATGTGACTTGAACAATGAGATCATACGTGTTTTAAGAGTATATACATTCTTGTTATGTCCTTAGTCAGATGTTATTATGGAAGGCTGATAGATAGAAATAACACATAAGACTAGAGTGTGTGTTTGTTGATGACAAAATCTCATCAGTTATGATATGTGATATCAAACTAAGCACATAGATACTTGTTAGAGAATAGTGTATCAGACAGACCCATCATAAGAGTGATACATGGAAACCATAATTGGTACTTATAATCATCACTTATAGTGTTGGTGGTGATTGTGGTTCTTAGACCTGAAGTCACTACACTCATCACATGTCATTCGATATACTTCGACGTCATCCACCGCGACCAGGAATAAGGATTTCCAAAAAGGTGATGATTGGATGCACTTTGACATATGAGTGATGTAGATGGGATTTGTCCATCCTATAGGAGTATGATATCCTGATCACTTGATTAGAATGACTAAGAAAATGCATGTACATGCACATGTGAGTCAATATGTGATATTGAGATTACATTTAACTCAGTCAGTTAGTTCTGGTTCAAGGAACATGGATTGAACAATAAAGTGGGTGACTATTCCATGCCTCAAGTTCAATCTGGATATCAGTGACAAAGAAACTATACAAACACTGTAACACCAATCATATATTGTAGTTTGAAGTTATTCTCTAGCTTTCCATTTACTTGGGTAGCAATGATGTGTGACTAAGAACCACTCTTTGCTTGTGATGTCATAAATGGTTATGGACATTCACTGCCAACGTAATATGGGACCTATAGGGTCACACACATAGGATACACCTAGAAAATGAGTTTTGATCAAGAATGATAATTGAATTGAATTCTAAAGTTTTTAGATATTCAATTTGGGAAACAAATAAACTGATTGGACTCCCAACCGACTGCTTTAAGGGTTGAAACTACCAGTTGGAGTGTCAGGTTGAGTGGATATTGCATTGGCTAAATTCTAGATGAGCCCGAGAGCAAACCGACTACTTCACTTAGTGAACTGAGAGGTTCATGGTCCCGAGACGAACGTCTCATGCGATGAGACACCCTGTCCTTGGTGCAATTGGATTACATAAAGGATTAGTGCTAACATCATGTCATACATTAATTGGATTAGAATTTCCAATACAATTATGATTGGTAAACATGATGAAATGACCAGTTCACTGGGTGAATCGGTCCACTCGGAGGCCAACCAATCATTTTACCTAGCGAATGAACCATTTCTCCATTCACAATTTGCAATTTTTTGTGAATCATTCTGGTCCCTTCCACTCTGACATAGTCTGGGAACCCTGATCCTAACCCTCCAGAAAATAGAGGGTTGTTGGGACCTTCTCAAACACATCCATTGCATAAACAATTGTTAATTTTCTTTGGATGTGGTAAGTAGAGAACCAGATAAAGTCCTACCCAATAAAGGGAGGTAGCAAGGGTGAAAAATTGTGGGAGAGCAAGTTGGTGACTAGAAACAAGAGGGATAAATATTTCATGTCTATTCTAGTAGAACGACATGAGTTTTAGGTGTTTTGTGTGGAATTCTCTAGAGGCGTGGATAATTTCCCCACTAGGAGGTCAACGTCAGCCTACTATTTGTAGTGAAGGCCAGGAGTTGCTGGAGACATCTTCCCTATGCAATTTGAAGACAACTACCCAAGTACAATGACAAGGAGATTGTCGCTAGACTTGCTCTAGGACCAAGTATATACTTAAAACCATCTTTCCATTATATAGTTATTGACGCAATCTACTAGTTCAATAGGGAATATGGCAGTACATTTTTTGTTTCTGCTGCCTATTTGATGCCATATTTCCCTACAATGGTATTAGGGCCACATCAATTTCCTATATTTTGGGATAATTGATATGATCAGATTTTTGATTTTATCATTAACTTATTGCATATGATGCAAATATTAATGTCCAATCAAATACCACATATAATCCCAAACTAATATATATATGATATATGATATATGATATATGATATATATATATATATATACATATATATGTGTGTATATGTAAGGACCTTGACCTCCATTTAGGGTTTATCCTGTTTGCTTTGCTTAACCCTGATGTTTAGTTGCTTACTAATCACCTTTGGTGGTGATTAGGGTTTGTTGGTGCTTGGTTGAGAGTTGGAGGTGCTACTTGCAATTAACCCAAGTCTAGGGTTTGTGGGCAAGTTTGCCACCTTGTGAGGTGTTCCTCCCTCTCCTTGCTCCCTCTAGTGTTGAGAGGAAGGGTTGGGCTCATTGATTGAGTTCCTTTGGGCTTGGTTGAGCTTGTTGGGCTTTGTGGTGCCTTATCTTTGCTTCTTTGAGCCTTGTGTCGGGCAAGAGTGCCCTGTGTCGGCCTAGGTGTGTCGGCCTATGCTTGTATCGGCCAGTGGTGTTTCGCCCATGGTCTATGTCGGTCAGTGGTGTGTCGCCCAGGGTCTGTGTTGGCCATGGTGTGGGTGTGTCGGCCATGGCAAAGAGGTGTGTTACCCATGGACCCTTTGACCTTCTTTGACCTCGTTTGTGTCACCACTAGTGGACACTTGGTGCTTGATGCTTGCATGTGGCAATGGCCTTGGACATGTGTTTTGGGCATGTTATGAGTGGTGGCTTTGCTCATGGACAAGTGTCCCTAGGTGGGCGACACCTTGCTTTGATCTACCTTGGTTTCTCCTCCATCCTCTCCTATATATGCATTTCCTTTCCCTAGCTAAGGATCCCTTTAGTTCCTTAGTCTCCCTCTCCCTTGGTGTACGACACCCCCTTCCTTTGCAAGCTTGGTGGCCAATCCTTGCCTTGGAGTCTCCTTCTTCCTCTAGTGGTGGTCGAACCCTAGAGTGCCTTTCTCTTCTTCTTGTGGTGGTGCTTGGAGCTTGCTTAAGGCGGGTTACATAACTCCTAACCCTAACTACACTACCTTCTTCTTATGTTCTTATATGTTGCTTATTATCGGCTATGTATGTTACTAGCTTAACTTCTTGCTTAGTTGTACCTTGTTGGCCGAACCTATGTTCTAGGGTTTCTTGGTGAGCAACACCCCTTTCTCTCCTAGGTCTAGAGGAGTGAGCTTGAGTTCTAGTAATATGGGCAATACCCCTCTCTCGTTTAAGTTGAGAGGTGATCTTGTGTTCTAGTGGCTTGAGCAACACCCTCCTCTCACCATGGACTTTAAAGGTGAGCTATATAATGGTTATGGACCTTGGTTGTGGTTGAACCTTGTGTTGCCCGATTGGTGTCAAGAAGCTTGGCAAGACCCCTCTCTCTTGATAGCTGAGAGGTGAGTCATCTTCTTGATCCATTAGGGTTTCAGATCCCTTATGCTTGAGGTTGGTGATGACCCTGTCGGGTTGCACTTTGCCCGATATGGTGCTGGAGGTGATGATGCCCGATATCCTTCTTTGGCTCAGAGTCTTAGATGACATGATGTATCACCCTAGTTTCCTGCCTTGTTTGAGTGTCGGGCGTTACACTTGGTTGAAGGCCCTAAATGACCCACCTTGGTCAGGCGGTTGCTTGATGCTTT